>JACDJE010000128.1:39720-143340 GCA_016647715.1 Pavo muticus
TTTTTTTATTTTTATTTTTTTTTACTATTTTGTAACTTTTGTACATTCTTATTGTCGTACAGCCCTGGTGGTAGGAATTACTCATTAAATGCATGTTGTTCTAATCACTGTTTTGCATCTTGACAGTGCAGGATTTTTCATCACTTTTTCTAAAACATTTTATAGGCATCAGCAGGAGTCTACGAAGGATCCTGTTATACTCAATGCTCTTCTGCATATCTGCAAGACGATGCATGACTCTGTGAAGTAAGATTAACTTTACTCATAACTACTTATGCAAAGTTTGGCTACTTGGTGTACAGTCTCACACATCTGAGACTGTTTCATGATGGATTATGACATGAATCCAGTTAGTGGAGAGGGAAGAGCTGTACGGTGCAGTGGTAGCACATACTGTTCTTTAATTAGTGCTTTATATATATACAGAGAGAGAGACAGAATTTTAAAAGGAAAGCAGCAACAGTTTTGTAGAGTTGTCTAAGGAAGGCACTTAAAATACAATTAAAGATATTTTTGGAAATTAAACCAATGTCAGCTTTGAGTTATAGTGAATAAGAAACTATTTATGAGCTTTAAATGAATATGTGGCCATTAAAACACAGATTGCCATCCTCAGTTTATCCTTTTATTTGGGCCACCATAACCAAGGGGTGTGAAATCTTCAAAAGGACTCCTGGAAGATCCCTAGGAATATCAGTAGAGGAACTTAAAATGGAAGAAGCTCTCGAATCATCAATGTCTTTTCCTGAAGTTCTGCTCTTCTATGTTCCCCTTGACTTTGATTTCCGAGGTTGTTTGGGGTCCAGCTTGTCCCTTCTAGCACCCACACTACACCCACACTGTTTGAATAGCAATTGTATATAGGTCAGGACAATTTTGTTTTTTGTCCAGATGCCTTCTGATATGCCAAGCTCCCAGCAATTATGACTTGACAATCTACCTGCAATTTCTGTCAGTATTTATTCGAAAGAGTGCAGTTTTCTTTTTTTTTGTTGTTGTTGTCTTATTTTCAAGTAGTGTGTTTTAAGAGCACTGGCCAGATGCTTGTGAGTCAAGCTTCAAGCACGGTTGTTCAATATGGAAAACAGATCTGGTTAGTAGGTAACTTGTAAAAATCGCACAGAAATCTGTGTCTGACTGAAAAGAGAAATTACCATGCTGAAAATTTTAGATCTTAAGAGCAAAAGTATCCTGATTTTTTTGTCCTTCTGGTTTGGGTTGAGTAGAACTGCAATAGCATGGTTTCTTCTGGCACTCTGAACCCTGAGCCTCTTAGTATGTCAGACTTGTAACTTTCTCTGCCTTGATATGCCATGAATGCAATATGTACTGTCAATTAAGCAGTCAGACTTGGCATGTAATTTCAGTTTATACTTTAAGTGTTTTATTTTGGGTTAGAGCACTGTATTTGTTTCTGTGTTGTACTAAAAGCTGCCTCAACCTTTAAATAGAAGAATATATTGAAGCTAAAACAGGTTAAAAAAAAAAATTAAGCAGTTTATGGCTATTTGTGTTTGGTATCTCCTCTGATATTTTGCCAGAACAATTTTGATAGTTTTCAGAGCTCCTTAAAATCCCTTAAACCAGCAGTTCTTATGGCTGAGGCAAGATAATCTACATCATTTGCTTCTGTTCTGCTCTGTCATCTTTTATAGGCAAAGCATCATATTTCTAACTGTTTTGAAGTAATTCTGACATTATTTTTGCATCCTGGTTCAGGAAAGTCCCAGGCCACTTGTAGGGCTCACTGACGCAGTAACAGTTGTTGGAGGATGACAGCCTTCAGGCTGGTGGCAGTTTGATTTGGTATTGAACTGGAAACCTATAATTGACCTGGTGATCCCATTACAACTCTTGTGATCCTCTCAGAGTTGACTCTTCTGATTGGCAGAGCCCTAATAAGATAATCATGCTGAGGTTTTCTTTCTGCATTTACAGAATTTGTATAATAAAACTACTGTCCTCTTCCCATCTGGTGTCTGAGCTATTGGTAAATGGTAATTGATAACTAAAGGTCAAAGTTGGAGCCAAGTACATAAGAATACAGGGATTAAATTGTATTAGTTAATTGTTATTTAACTGCTTATCTATTTTCAGTGAAACAGATTTGACTTGCTGGATTTTCACATGATGTGAATTTATTTCAAATCTTATTTGAAATAGAATTGATAGCAATGACAATCTTGAAAAGGAAATTTTTACATATCAGTCTAGTTCTTACGGTGCTGCCTCTCTGATGTTTTAGTAACAAGATGATGTTAATGGCATTCTTAATTAGTGTAGCAGGATTATTCAAAAAAGGACAAGAAGTTAGTGTTGTCTCTTAAATAAATACATTATTATATACTATTCAATGTGTATTTGAAAAGCTTTCCCCCATAAATAGGATGATTTTTCTTCAAAAAAATGGATTTACTTATTTCTTTTCTGTAATCAATTCCCTTTCAAGTTCTCAGGTTGTAACACAAGACTGAAGCCATTTTCTTACTTGCTCCAGTTAAGAACGTTGAGCTTTCTTCTCTTCTTACCAAATCTAAGGTTCTGTAAAATCTAAAGAGAGACTCTTAGCAATTTTTATATTTCTATAAAATTTGGAATTTAGTGCATGGTTGACTTCATGACATTCATACTAAGATTATTTCCTTTGTTTTATAACTGAAATTATTAGGCTAGTGGTCTTAGCATGCAATAAATATTTTACATAGACATAAAGTTAGTGTGTATCATCTGAACTTCTACAGATAAATAAGTCATTAAGCAATATTCAAGAACGTACCATATCAATTTTCTATTATAGTGCTCTGACGCTTGAGGATGAGAAAAGATTGTTAGCAGCTTTGATAAATGGATTCATAAAAATGGTGAGTGACAATTGTGTGCAACTGTTGGGGTGTACCTTATAGCTCGGATTTTCATGAGAAACAGGTGCCTATGGAGCAGAATTAGAGACGGTATATGACTTGCCTAAGGCTGCTGAAAACCTCAACCACTGTATTTTATTGAGTATGCAAGTGTTGAAAGAAATATCATGCAGTGTTGAAGCTGGCATGGTGTGGTACGCAAGGTTAAACTGGACATGTGCATTTAATCATATTTTTCTGCTGTTTTCTGCTTGTGTAAAACACGTTGAGAATTTGTAAGTTTAAAAGTAATTAGTCTTTTATACTGCAGCTTTAGAGAGGTGATCACAGAAATCACATTTATGCTAATGAAATTCCCCTTCCCATCCCTAAATGGGACCATTTTATTATTAAGAATAACGTAACTTCTATCATTAGTAGCCCCACAAAAACTCCATTAGTTGTCATTAAATTAATTTTTAGTCCCTCTCTCCCTTTTAGCAAGTAGATTTAAGTTGGCTCTCATCCCCTATGTTTGTGATGTCAGGTTTGTTGTTGTTTTTTTACGGAGGTGTTTGTAAGCTTTTCTCTTGGATTTCTCTACACAGGTGCCTTCAGTCCTTGGCTTTTTTCACGTAGTCATAGCTGGCAGGCTTTGTCTCTGCTTGTCCTCGTTATTCCTTGTTTTAATTCTATGAATGTATCATAGAGTTGTTACTAGTTGTTACTTACTCTTCAGCTTTAATGTTTAGCTGTATAATATGATGTTTAAAATATTTTCATTAAGGTTTATATGCAGAATAATATACAAGGGCTGCTTCAAAAGTAATGGCTAAGTAATGGCTCCTATTTCATTGTGTTGGCCCACAGTGTCAGAGGCGAATGTTGGTGGGATGGCAGCAGAGGTTGAACCTTCCCACCTACACCCCATTACATTTGGTTGCTGTGTGAATTCCTCCGTGCGGTAAAAATGGCACCCACTGACATTCAATGACACTTGAGAATGTTGATGGAGACAAAACAGTGGGTGTTGGAACAATGAGGAGTGCATTTCAGCAGTGGTGACAGCAGTTCACCTACGCTGGTGCAGATTTGTACGAGCGTGGCATGCAGCTCTTGTTCATTGCTGGTGGAAAATGCAGAGCTAGTGGTGATGACTGTGTAAGAAAAAGATGTTTTGTAGCTGAGTATTTGCTCTATCAAATTGTGTTATTGCATTCTTTGTAGCTGCTGTAGTTTGCATGGGAATGAATAGGAAGCAATACTTTTGGAGCAACCAATATATAATTTTCTTTAGGAAGATTTCACGCATTGAAGAATACTTGATGTGTCTTTATAGATCTGGTTGGGAGGGGTAAAAAAAATCCCGGAGTAGCAAATTACTAGTTCCAGTTTTTAAACTGAACATTAAGATGTTCAGTTTTCTTACGGGTAGGACAGAGTGAGCAGTTTCATAAACACAAGCAAGGCAAGGCAGTTGGGTCTGTAACGTAAGAAGCAATCTTTTGTTTTCTGGTATGGTTAGTTTGATCTTTCACTGTGTGAATTAAATGTAATTTTCCTTCAATTCTCTAAAATCTTCTTTTTTGTGTGACTTGAGAAATGAGATATAATGCAGCCGTGACTCGTAGGAAAATAAAATATAATAGTTGTATCCATAAATATAGACTGCCTGGAGACTATTTCTCTTGCTGTGCTTTTGATTGACAGCTCAGACACTCCAGCTGACAGTGCTTGGTTTTAAAATCCGCAGGGTTAGAAGTAGAGCATTCTCAAACAGGAGTTGTTTTTGACTTATTTCCTGCCAGCGTGCAAGTTTGCAGGCTTTTACCACATTACTTTGTTGCTGCTATACCTAGTTAGAAAAATGATAATTTTTCTTGAAGGCCCACTATGTAAATGGAAATTAGGAACCTGAGTGCAGATGTATTCCTGGATTTGTTTTGTTTGTTTTTTAACCAAGCCTGTGTCTCCCAGTTCCACAGCATCATGTGTTCTGCTAGTTTTGAAAGTACTTCTCACAAATCTAGGAAATCTTGTTTTCCTGAATAAATATTTGATTTGCAAAATAGTGGAATTTATACAAACAACAACAAGTAAAAGTGAGCAAAACACTCAGGTTTTTCTGAAGTTTAATTATTGGAAAGCAGTTAAATGTTTGTACAACAGTAAAATGTTTTTTTGTTTGTGTCCTTTATAGGTTTCATTTGGACGTGACTTTGAACAACAGCTGAGCTTCTATGTTGAAGCTAGGTCTATGTTTTGCAATCTGGAGCCTGTTTTAGTCCAGCTGATTCATGTAAGATACAGTTTATCTATGTTATCTTAATAGATGGGGATATACTTGCAGTTCTCCCATTCCCTACCCAGATTATTGGT
The DNA here is from genome assembly GCA_016647715.1 of Pavo muticus. Taxonomy (NCBI): domain Eukaryota; kingdom Metazoa; phylum Chordata; class Aves; order Galliformes; family Phasianidae; genus Pavo; species Pavo muticus. Next base: position 44,940 of record JACDJE010000128.1, read on the forward strand.
CAGTATCAAAACGATTAAAGATTTCCATCGGGTGTTTTAAAAGCGAGCTTTGATCTCATCGTACGTTTTTATCACCCAAAACTCTCTGAAGTTCTTGCTTGACTCTGAAGTCCTGATGCATGATAGACATCTTAGCAACAAAGAAAACTAGTTGTGTTGGGAGAGATTTCAAGGCCGATAAAGAAATAGTACTTTTATGTATTTGGAATTTGGGTTCTCCCTTCTATAATCCTCTACACAGGAGTGGTTAGACTGTGTCTGGTCTGCAGACATGGACAGAATCCTGCTATAATTGGGAAGCTTAATTGCTTTTCTATATACAGTGACATGACAGATGAGCATTTGCTGCAGCCTATTCCTTTGTGTGATATAGTACATCATATCTCCTTTTAAATCCTAATTTTTTTGGTCTTGTTTTTTTAGTAAGTGAGTTAGCTAGAAATCATGATTTCTATACTAGAAAAGAGGTGATGCCAGCACTTTAGCTGGGAAACAAGGGATAGTTTCAAGTCTTCAATTAATTGTCGATGTAGGGTTTTCAGACCTTCAGAATCATATTTACTTTAAGGAACAGCCATTAGAATTCTCCAAGTGGAGAGTAAAAACTAAATAATACAATGAGGGCACACCATACCTGGATTCCTTTTGACAGTTTCTGTTCCCTAACAGCATGCAGTAAAGCATACAGTTTGTTATTTGCAAATGACCTAACACAGCTGCATGTTTCTTAATGTTTTGCTTTTTTTTTTTGTGTAGTCTGTGAACCAACTAGCAATGGAGACGAGAAAGGTGATGAGAGGAAATCATTCTAGAAAGACTGCTGCGTTTGTCAGGGTAGGTAAGAGTCTAATATATTTTGAGCCTGCTTTCTAAGCAGGTAGTGTTATCTGCCACCACCAAGGTTTACAGTTTTTGCAAAAGCAGTGTGTTATTATTTTATTCTGTTTGTAATCTCATTATCTCTTGGTGCCATTGATCCTTAATCTCTAAAACCAAATGGTGCTGTTTAAGAAAATACAGACCCAAAGCATCCACTGACAGCTTTGTATCAAGAAAGGACAACACTGTCTCTATCCCCAGAAGAAGTGCTCATGTTTTTCATATTGTATTTGAAATAAAGCATTTAATTTACGTGTAACTCAGTCACACAGAGTAAATTCAAATTTCTATCTCATAGAGCCTGTCAGTGTTTAAAGGGGCCTTATAAGAAAGATGGAGAGAGACTTTTTACCAGGGCCTGTAACTGATGGGACAATGGTTTTAAACTGAAAGAGGGTAAATTTAGATTAGAGGTAAGAAAGAAATTCTTTACTGTGAATGGTGAGGCACTGGCATGGGTTGTCCAGAGAAGCTGTGGATGTTCCACCCTTGGAAGTCTCCACATTCAGTTTGGGAGGAACTTTGAATAACCTGATCTAGTGGAAGGTATCTCTTCTTCAGAAGAATGCTGGAGCTAGATGATCCATAAAGGTCTCTTCCAACCCAAATCGTTCTATGAGCCTATGAAAACAGTGCTTGAATTTCAAATAAAGTTCTCCTTTTGGCTTTAGTGTTTCCAAGTCTCCACAAGGGCAGTCAGAAGAGTTTTGAAATACTCTTCAGGAAGCTCTTCAGGTTCTTTGTATTCCAGTCTTCTCACCTGAAACATAGCAACAAAGATCAGCTGCTTCTTTATGTGCTATGAAGGAGTATGTATATGCTGTCATTAATGAATGAGTTTTCATTAATGGACCTGCAGTTGGGGTCCTGGACAGAGAAGTAGCTAAGGTGGCAGCTTCTGTATGGCTGGGAATCACTCATTCCATGTAGACGTTTGGGCTGCTCCAGTTGGTCTAAATCAGCAGCATGCCATGCTAGATCTCATTCCTCCCAGTCGTGCCCAGCTCCATTGCTATGAGCAGTTTGATACTTGGGTTGCCCTTGAGCACCGTACATCTAATAGAGAAGAACAACATGCTAATTAAAAAAATCAGCTTGTAGCTCAAGACCAAAACTGTGTTACTTGAGAAAGACTATTTGAGTTAAAGTCATAGGTTGAATGTAGAGGTAATCTATTGCTAATTACAGTTATTAGTAACAAATATTGTTATAATTATTGAAATAATAATGAGAAATACAAAGTTGCTGATTTTGGACTTCACATAATACCTAATTCTTATTCAAAATCTTTCCCTAAACCTATTGACAGATTTTGATTCCTAATCACATAAGAAATCAGTAATGATTGCTGTAACTCTGAGTTAAGAATTTTCTTCTGTTTTTTTTTCTTCTTTGCTTTAGGCTTGCGTTGCCTTCTGCTTCATTACAATTCCATCTCTGAGCAGTATCTTCACACGTCTTAATTTGTATCTGCACTCTGGACAGGTTGCTCTGGCAAATCAGTGCCTTTCACAAGGTAAGGGAGGGGGTTGTTTACTTAAAGGTTCTCCTTTTTCAGAAATATTTCTAGCTTTGAATAATAACTTCACTGAGATTAGAAGTCATACAAGTATATAACAGATGTAATTAAAAGTCTGTTTTACACACTGTTACAATGGAAACATGTCATATTGAAGCAACTTTTTAGTTCCACCCTGTGGGGTAAATAACTAAGACAACTGATTCTATTTACATATTTGCGGATATGAGGTGGGTTGGTCCTAAACGAAATAACTCTGAAATTAGGGAAACGATGGAATGTTTTTCTGCATGATTGTCCAAATACTCCAATCACAAATAATAGTCTTTAACATAACTGTAAAAGAAGAAAGTAGTTAATCTGTTAACAGCACAGATGCTGACAAAGTCTAGGAAAGAGCTGGAAAAGATTTAAAATGTAAGCCAGCGACACCAGAAACTTGTTTATCTCTTGTGCTTTGCTCACCTAAGAATATGTGTCACTGTTCAGATAATGTGAAAAATTAAACATATATTTTCTTAAATCTGAATTAGTGATTGCAATGGAGCCGGAGTACAGTTTTTCATCCTGTTAGTTCAGTCTTAAGTAATTTGAAATACTGACAAAAGGTGATTTGTAGAAAAAAAAGTTGTAGGTACTCCAGCAAGGGTATGTGAACAATACATCTGTATCACCATTTAATTGTGATCTTGTTCACGTTCATGCTGCAAGTGAAGAGAGTTACCTATTCTGAAAGTCTCCTGCCTTTAACTGTCCGCAGTATCTTTCCTTTTTGAAATGTTGTCATTCTACTTTATCTTGCAGTTCTAATACTAACTCTGAATGTCAACTTGCAAATGGTAAATGCATTTCTTATACATATTTTCAGTGTAAAAGTGAAAGTAGTAAATGGGATTAGTTGGCAACATCCTTTCTTGTGTCTGTTAATTCTTTGGTTTATCTCTGCTTTCTTCTGAGACCGTTATAAATCTTTTCGTTTGATGGTTTCAGCCTGTGACAACTACAGTCATACTGTGCTTGTGCATTCTGCACCTGATTCATTCTGTTCTTACTGCTACCATGTTTTGTTGTTAGGCCTACTGCAGTGCATATTTAAAATTCAGGTAGAACTGTGTGCGTGAAAATAAAGATATATATATTCTCTAGAAGGTACAGTTGATTTTTCCCACCTGAGTTTGACACTGTACAGGCAATTTTGGCATTTACAGTTTGCATCTTACTGTTGGCGTTCAGTAGCAGGTTGTCCCAGTTATAGCCAATGTGTGATGGCTCGCCTGGCAGTGAGCTTGTGCTCATCCTGCCTTACTGTACGACGGTGATAATATGCTGGTCAGCCTCTTGGAAATATTTATGGCTACTGAAGCGAAGGTCAATCCTGCATTCTTTTGAAGAAAAGCAGCATAGACCAACTAGGTGACTGAGCTGTGGTCGCTTTGGGTTACAAAAGGTTCTTGTTTGCCACAGGAATGTATCAACACAGTAAAAATGAAATTGTAGCTGGATTTTTTTGTGTGTGCTCTCCGCCACAAAAGTCACAGGTTAGACCTTTGGAAAGGCTTTATCTACAGGAAGGAAGGGTAGAAAATTCCAAGTACGTTTAACTTGCAGCAGTCAGATGCTTGCAGAATATTGAAAAGGATAGATTTTCAAGTAAGGGGGTGCATCAGAATTAGATACGGGTTCTGCAGTGGAAACCTCTGTGATAGCCTTTGCTACTGCTGTAGGGAATAAATTCTTGTTTACAGGGAGACAGAGCTGGGATTCATTACCCAGCCTGACTTCTGCCATGTTGGAGAAATAAAAGGGAAGTCTATCTTTTCATTCACTTACTTGGGTTTCCTTTTCAGTTTGATGTTTTCCAAGCTCTGCATTTACCAGTAAATTCCAACTGCACAAAAAAAGCTGACTTAGGATGCTGATTAGGACTTTTTATTACAGGATGACGGTTGTATTTCTTTGTTTTGAATCTGATGCTGCCCACGGAACAAAGGAGAGGGATTTAGGGCAAAGCCGCCTGTTGTGTCCGAGAATGGTGTGCGAATAAAAGATCTGCAAAGTTGGTTGTTGTGAAAATACTATTTTTGCAGTTTCTTTGTACGTAACTGGGTTAACCAAAAATAGACTTTTTCTTCTTCCTGTAGAGCTTAGTTTAATGGAGCAGCTTACCCTATCATTTGTACCAATTTTTGTTGTCGTTGCTGTGTTGCAGTGCATCTCCTGTTGGAAACAAACCCAAAGTGGTTTTTCTGTCATATGAAGTCCTTGAGAACTCTGCTCTGCTACTGCTGGGACCAACTCTGTGATTTAATAATTCTTCAATGTCTAAACTGCTTTTCCGCTATTTTGGGGATCCAAATCTTGTCTGACAGGCTCGTGGCCACCAGCAGCTGTCCTTTCTTTTCGGTGTGAAGAGGTGATAAATGTGCACAGCTGTGAGAGTGGGAACACAGTGCTCTCACTGAACAATGAACAAGCATCTCCGTTCTGAAATCTTTTAAGGCAGCAGATGTGTGTAAAGTATTATGAAGTCAGTCTCTAAAGTTCATATGTTGTTAACCATTCTTCTGAATTTTAGACCCACAAGCAGAATTGGTGGTGGTGGCCCAGTAACTTGGTTCATTTAGCAAGGTTTTACTGTTAAGCACTTGTTTGCTTCCTCAAAAGTTCTTTTGAGCATAACTTGTATTCAGAGACATCTCATTTGCATGAGTAATTTAGCATTTGTTAAAAAGGCAACAGTGGCACCTGTCTGTGGACATTTGTGATCTGTTTTTGCATATTCTGCTCTATTGTAGTCAGATTCTTGAAAGTTACTTTCAATGCAGTTTAGCCTGTCTCAACTGAATGTGTTTCGTGTGTGTAAGGAGTAATGATTAATTCATAAAAACAAATTCAAATCCAGTCAGTTAACTGATTCCAAATGTGCACCTATCTATTAAAATCAAGGCAGCGTGAAGATTTAAGAGTGTGCAGCTAATAATAGTTTTAGACTAGGATGTGAAATCACAGAATCACAGGATGGATTGGGTTGGAAGGGACCTCAGGGATCATCAGATTCCACCCCCGAGCTGCAGGCGGGGCTGCCAGCCACAAGGTCAGTGCTAGATCAGGTCACACACGGCCCATCCAGCCTGGCCGTGAGCACCTCCAGGGATGGGGCATCCTCAGCCTCTCTGGGCAGCAGTGCCAGCACTGCACCACTCTCACTGAAAAAATTCCTCCTGACATCCAAACTAAACCTAAATCTCCCCTCATTTAGTTTAAAAACCATCCCTGCTTGTCCTATTACTATCTACCCATCTAAAAAGTTGATTTCCCTCCTGTTTATAATCTTAAATATAAAATTGAAAGGTACAGCAGCTGATCTGATGGCTCAGTCGGTAGGGGGGCATATGTTTGTGCATGTAGTTTTCCTTTCAAGATTCCAGCTGTTGCATTTTGCAGTTTGTATTCTTGGATTTCTTTTTAACTTTAAAAGTCTTACAGTGAGTTTAGCTCTTCTAGTGGGTTGAGTTTTCACTTAAATATGTAATTAAATTGAATTTAACAGGATGTATTTCAGTTGGTAACAGGATGATTTCTCTAAATTGTCAATATATCTAATGCAAAAAAAAAAAAAAAAAAAAAGTAAAATTGCTTGGTGAGCTAGATAAGGGGAATTTAAAAGACTGTTTTTTATAGAGAGGATGTGTAGGTCATAACAGTAAACAACGTTGGCTAAACTGAGGTTCACACTGATAAATTACCAACAATTGGAGAGCCACAGCTAACTTGGTTCCAACTGGAGGAGTCTGCGTGTGCCTCACTCTTGGTACCGAGGGGCCATAGTAACACTCCCAGTGCTGGTATCTGATTGTTCCATTTCCCTCTTGTGGGTCACAGAGTTGCCAGCTGGGATTTGCTGCGTGGTTAATCCAAGTAATTGGTGCTTGGTTGAGCTCACCCGACTACTTAAGTACGAGAATTGTAACCGTCTTTTTTCTTGCAATAGATTTTCTTTAATATGGCATAATTGGAACAGAAATGTGAATTTGTAAGTGTGTGTAAAGGCTAACAATAATAATAACTTGAGGTAGTAAGCAGCTGTTAGCATTCAGAGCTTTGGCAGAGGATAGGAAAGAATCTAAAATGAGAAAAGTCATTGCACGGTTTGGAGAGAGAGGCTCAAAAAGTACATAGAGATTGGTTTTTAAACTTGATGTGTTCTATGGAACTATTGTGAGGAAAGGATTGAAATTAAAAACTAACCTACCAGAGGAAAATAGCCTTATTTTTATTTTAGATCAGTTCTCCAGTTCTGTGATATCACAGCTGAAGGGAGGAAAGCACAGCCTTAGGTTGACATTACTGCTGGAAAGAAACGGTCAAAAATAATTTCTCAACTGCACAAATACAAGGAATTTCTCTTAACACAGACCTTGTATGTAATATTTCTGTGCATTAAGTGTATATGAGAATGTCACAAAATCCTGCAGACAGTGTGGGCTTCAGTTCAGTTACTTTCATATGGACCATAGGTAGAAATATTGTTACAGAAGATACGGATCCTGTGACAGCTCCTTAGGTCAGCACTGGCAAAAGGTTGTTTGGTGTTTTTTTCTTCCCCCTGGAATTTCTGATAATTCTTTATCTTCAAAAAAAGATAAATCTTCACATCTTCACTGAGCCTTCCAAGTAGCTCTGCCTCTTGTGTGCCTGCTCTTCTTGCAGTGATAACCTAGAACAAATGTGTGAAAGAACTGTATAGTGGGAGCAGGGAAACAGAATTAGCTTTCTGATGCGTTCTTAGATTGTACTGAACTTTATTTTGAGGCCTGTCTAGTACAGTGAGTCTTCAGTCGAGTGGGTGTCTGTCCAGGTGTGCTGTTCAAAATGTATTAAATATGAATACCGTTTCCTTTGTCTACAGCTCCCAAAGAGTGTTTTAAATAAAATTAATAGACCATTTTAGGTGATTTTTGTCCTAGATTTGTTGCTTGTATCTCTGGAGAACCTATTAAGGGCCCCCTGTGCTTTTTTCCTTTAACTAAGACACACGCCAGTGCTTTGGAGGGGCAAGCTGCCAACCTGGCATTACAAATTCTCATCAGTCATGCTTTCTGTCATAGGGAGTGCTTGACTAAATTGAGATTAAATGCATGCTTCATTGTGTCACTCTTCTGGGTTTTGAGACATAGGTATTATTTTAATTGCACATATTTCCTCCCTGTGGAATTGCTGCTTTTGCCTGTCGAAGAGAAGACAGCATGATTTCAGCTGTTGGTCACAGCATTCAGCAGGTGGATATGGATGACACAGCTTGCTGGTAACATTTGTTGAGCAGTGCTTTCATCTCGAAGGCTGTGAAACCCTTGCCACACTTCAGAAGTAATATGCTGAGTGAATAACGTAATTAAATTGATTCTTCATGGCTTATTTCAAACTTCATGTTGTCAAACAAAAATTTATCGAACACGGAGAGTCTGTTCTCACAACCAGCTGGTGCCAGTATTTGCTTAGCAAATGCAGATTTTAATTCTCAAGCATACGCAGTGCTTAACATACACTAAATATCCATTGCTCTGGTTTTTAAATGTAACAGGCAGATTGCAAAATGAATTCTTGTTCTACTTCAGAGAACGTTCTCTGAGGAGCATGCTAGGCTTCAGCCATGCTTTGGAAAAGCGTAGCATGGAATATTTAGTAAGCAGTTTTTGATCATGTTCTAATTATGCTTCCATCGTCTTTCCTCAATAGTATTGTATAACTATTTATTAACAAAAACTGCTGCATTTTGTATTGCTTTAAAATGTGTGTGCAGCTGATCTGCTGTGGTATTGTGAAAATTTCAGTCATCTTCAGGCTTTTTCTTGTTACTTATGTTGGAGCTGATAAGTTCCTGAAGAATCTGTGTCAGTATGGTCTGTTCTGATAACTAAATAGATCCATACCTCAGCACCTTTTTAATCTGAAAGGGTAAAGAGAAGAAATCAGGAGGTCAGGACTATATTCTAGGCACAGAAGGACATCATACATAAATGACTACAATAAACATAAATGATACATAAATGACACAATGACACTTCAGTTTTTCCATTAATGACCTAACGATTGCTTGCCTTCTTGGCAGCTGTTTAGGATGTATTTTTCAGGAAAGCAACCGTAATTACTCCAAAATTTTACATGAGTGTAAATAGCTTATTTAGAGCTTATCTTCCGGTAGCTACAGAAAGTGCTGTTTTGCTCTTTCTTTCCCCACAGGCTTTACTAATACTAGATTTCATCTGCTGTTTTATTGCTCAGAATCACAAGCTCCACCTGCAGCTCTTTGTAATCATGCACTCTGCAAACATTGTCACCTCCCTCCTCACTGTCCAGCCCTGCTCATTGGAAGGATATGTCTTTCTGCAAAGCCTTAAGGAACGCGGTGGTCGTTTCACTTCTCTGTGAGAACTTGTCTTATTCACACTGTTTTCCCCATCCATTCCATACTTGTGTAAGTTTTGCATCCTCAGAAGGACTTTCCTTCTTATCTTTTGTTAGCTTAGGTTGTCTTTTTGTTTGTTTTTGAGCCTTTTATATGAAATATGTTGTTAAAAGCTACTTAAAAAATCTAAGGATTTGCATTGGTTGGATCACTGAAGAGAGATTTGTAGTTTTTTTGGGGGGGAACTTCAGAAATTTGAAGAATTACTTCTCTCTGCAAAGCCTGTGGTAACTCCTGTATCATGTTGCTTTGTCTGGTTTGATCTGTAACTAATGGAGTTCTCTTTAAAGGCTGTTGATAGTATTTTTCCTTATTCTTTAGAGATTACTTCAAATTTCAGCCTGCCCCTCTGAATTTCTAGTTATGATTTTTTTTTAATGTGCTTTTGTGTGCATTTACTAACTACAGCTTAAGGATAAAAAATCTTTCATCCATTGTTCTTTGTCATAATGTATGATCTCTCTGTATGTATTTTGCCTTCTACTTATACCTCCATGTGCTTTTGTCTAGAAGTATCAAGGCCTTGCAGTAGCAAACCTCATCCACGTAACTACATCTTTGTGTGGTTAATTCATAATATGACTTAACATAGTACCTTGCAGTTCACCAAACCACTGTATGTTCGTTTTCTTATCTCGTCTTTGTTATTTCAAAATCTTTGTAGTATGAAGAGAGTGATGTTTAGAGAGTTTTAGGGCTGGGAATGTTCGGTAAATCAGTAGCTCAAGGGCAGAACACACTTCCATAATGTGGCAGGTCTATCACAGTGACCTCACTGATGTTGTAAAGAGAAAAGAGTTCTAAATGTTTGCAGAGCTTGGTTATTAAAACAGCAATGCATTAATTTACTTAAAACCAGCAACAATTTAAAAACTGCACCTACTTGCTGTTAGTTTTTGCACAAGAGTACAAGGCTTCATTAAATTCCCAACATCTGTCGGATGCGGAAGCAAAACCTTTGAAAATACTGGGGTGGGCTTAATAGTGTTGTAGGATGTGACGGTGATCTGGAATGCAGAAGGCTGCATATGGTCCCTGGTTTTGTCCTTTGGATGGACTTGGCCTTCTGTAACTGAATCTGTGACTAAAAATAGTCTGTGTAGGCATGTCAGACCTATTCCCCTCTGCTCCTTAAAGGAATGCTTCAGGAGCTTAATTGTTTGCCCATCTCTACTGGCTTTGTTTCTCCCTATTTTTTTGCCTGCCTGAAATATTTAATTAGTATCATTTAATGAACTGTCTTGCTACTGATGCAGCAAATACAATGTAAGTTAAATTTTTGCCTGTAAAAATTGGAAATATATGGAGATACAAAAACACAGAAAATAATTAAATGCGTGTAGGTGCCGCCATGAACATAACAAAGCATTAAACAGTAATTTCACTTGGTGGTTTTTTTTCCGTAGCAGAATATTATTGGAAGGTGCTGACTTGGGTGAGACTGCTAGTTTTCCTAGCCTGAAGGTCAGCATGTGTGCCCAGGGGAAAGATGTGTGGAGTTACAGACAATCCAAGAGAAGGAGCAGCTGTGAAAGGATAAATTTGGCAAAGCATGATGGTTTGTCATGCTGAGTGCACTGCAGAAGGTAGTAACAGCAGTCTGGGAAGACTTCATCAGGATGATTTGTTGTGATGAGCAGGCTGCTCTCCCCATAACTGACTTAAGTGGTTCACTTTAGAAGCAGTGTTGTGAGGAACACAGCAGGTGGAAGAGACAACATCCTTCATCAGAAGAAGACTTCATCTTCTTCCTGTTTTCTTTTAACCAAGAACAAAACATCTTTACAGCGTTTAGGTAATTATGGCTCCTTACACCTTTTGGATACCAGGAAAAGTTGGTGCGTGGTTTTAGCTTGTAATGTGTCTAGAATAATAGCTTTATAAATGGACTTCTAAAAGATGTAGAGAAAGCACTCTTGCATAAAATCATAATCAGTGCAATTCAGAATTAAATACCAGTGGTTGTTTCGTGCTTAGTAATAAAATAGCCAACACTTCTGTGACAGCCTTGGAAGCGAACTTCTACTCCGGGTTCAGAACATGTGATGCACACAGTGGCACTTCTCTACAAAAGAATGGTGTGGTAGTGTTTGGAGGAGAGTTACTTTTCTGCAAAATCTTTAATAAAACCTTTGCACTGATGTGAATTCACTTTATTTTTGCTTCTTACGAAGCACACATTGGATGAATGTGCTTTGGTTCCCGAGTAAGAACCATTTTGTAATTAGAAAAGGTTAGGTGTACTCAGTGATCATCTTCTCATTTGCCAGTACTTCTGGACGTACCTAAGTAAAACATCCTTCTCATTGGTAGAAAAAGCAACCACCTGCTTCTTTCTTCTGTCACTTTTTTGGTTTACCGTGCTGCATTGTGTTGTGTCCTCTTATGAAATAACTTCAGAAGGCAAGACTGCACTCTGCACAGACGTGTGTACTTTGGTATGCAGACTATTTTCTGACATGGCTTTTCATTTGTCCGTTCACTTGTTTTGATTATATGGTGATGTGGGACACAACATTTTTTTTTTCCCTATACAGACAACTATGAAAGTGATACCAGTTCATTTTCTTGTGCTAGAATGAACATCTGCTGTTACTTTCCTTCCTCTAGTAAAGCTCAGAGGAAGATCACTTACCTTCCTTTGGGTTGGCTGTGTGAACTAATATGTTGTTTGAAATAAATAGAAAACATTCCTTCACCTCAAATTAAATGTGCAAGATAAAAGGAAATACGAGGTTTGACTGGAGGAGTCTGTTCCAAGTACTGGAAAGTTCAGAAGGACTCAAGCACTCATATGCTGAAAAGAAAGAAGAGTCAGAAGAATTACAGTTTTTCCAAAGCAAATGTTTCACTGGTATTCCTCATGAGCTTAAATTAGATATCAGACAGTACTATATTTAGCAAATTTGCTTGGAGTCTCATGTGCTCAAATTAATTTTCCAGTGTGAGCTGCACTCCTGAAAATGACTGTGCATGCTTGTCAGTGGTTATCTCTGTTCCCACCTAACACCCCTTGTCTTTTGCCAAGAACCCACTTTGCTAAAATTTGGTTTCATGGCCTCTATGTTGTTGTAAAATAAAAGATGAATATAGTATTCGAAGCATTCTTTAAATTACATGGCTGAACAACTTGAATGAAGCTTGGATGCTTTTGGATATTTTGAAATGTAGCCAAGAAAGTGTGAAAGAATGTTGCTGTCAAAATTGTATTTAATGAACTCATGGCCTAGAAGAGCAGCTATATGTGCTAAGAGGAACGGTAGTGTTTTGATTTGTGAATACTAACTTAATCGTAAGCTGAGTAGACATCCCAGTGTTTGGTTTTTGTAGGGTTAGAGACATAGCCAAGAACTATGAAAAGCCTCTTAATAGCTGCCTGTAAATAGCAGTAGTTCAAATGCTGTGTTCACGTTTTAACGATGGTAAGTAAGTACTTAGATGAAGTTGGCTGTATTTCCTTAGAATTTTAGCAGCTTTTTGTGAATGGATTGGTGTGTGAGTTAGCATGGTCTAATACACCATCCCCCTACCCTTCTGGTTCCCTATCTTCTGGCATAAGCCATTCTTTAACTTAATTTTGAATTGTGTGAGGTTTTTTTTACGTTACTGGTATTTTTTTACTGTGCTTGCATTATGTTTGAAACAATGATGTCCTGTTGTTAAGTAAAGTAGAAGAGTGATAGTTTCAGATGTCTCCAGCAATGTAGGAATGTCCATTGAAAAAACAGCATCGTTAGAATTTACACAGATTTTGCCTTCTGAGTCTTGAGTTTCTTCGCAGATAAGCATACAGTCATCGCTTGTCTGTTTGAAACAAACCCCAAGCAACATCAGATCACAGACTTGGCTGCCTTATCAGTTGGACTGATAATACAGAGCCTCTATTTTTGTTTTGTAGCTGATGCTTTTTTCAAAGCTGCAGTGAGCCTTGTTCCTGAAGTGCCAAAAATGATCAGTGTAGATGGAAAGATGCGACCTTCCGATGCCTTCCTCTTGGAATTCCTCTGTAACTTCTTTTCCACGTTATTGGTTGTTCCAGTAAGTTGCTTTTTGTGTGTGTTTTTAGGGTATGTTTGGTTTAATGTAAACTTTCATTGTGTTCTTGTATAGAAAAACAAGTGAGTCTGCTGATTGTAGTTCTTTCCTCTTTTATTCTCTTTTTTCCATGACCAAGTGCGTGGTGAATCAGCATAGTGTTACTGTTTCAATCCTGGTAATTAGAACAGCATATTCTCCTTTTTCCAATGGCAAGGGGTCTCCTGGGCCATGCATTTCATAGAGGTGCTAACATGTTAGAGGGGAAAGGCTCGTTGCCGCTGTGGTTGTAGTCCACTGACTACAGAAGATGCTGAGGAAAGCTATGTCAGAACTGGATGCACCTCAGAGAAATGACTCAGGTGATGAGAGGAGGAAGATCCAGCCTCTCAGATTCAGTAATGAAGAACTTGCAGTGACATTCTAGGATTCAGTAAATAGCTTCCACCGTTCCTTTTTCTATTTACTTTAAAGTGCAGACCATTAGAAGGAAGTGTTCCAAGTGGACTGAAACTTGTCAGACAAATGTTGGTGTCACTGCACCAGCTGCAAACTGAAATAAGCTGGGTGCAGTATTAAAACTGCTTGCAAAAAAATCATGGCTTACGTAGGGCTCATCTTTGTAATTGTATTCCTTTCCTATTAAGAGATTGTTGATTGTGACTTTGACTTACCAGTGTAAGTGTTCTTATAAGACTCATAATTATATGAGTAATATACTTGTTTCTTACTGACATTATTTGAATTTAAGAAATTCTACTCAGTAGGTGATTTTAGGGCCCTGGGTGTTAAGAAGCTGACAATTCTGCATAGTTCCCCCATGAGTGTAAAACAAAGCCTTTCAAAGTGTATCTGTGGAGGCTGCCTCGATCAAGTTTATTATTACAGGAAAACGAGCATTTTAGAATGAAACTGGAACGTAGAATCATAGAATATCCCAAGTTGGAAGAGAGCCATAAGGATCATTGAGCTCAACTCCTGGCAGTTGGACTATGAGATCTCAAAATGGGAACAGATTTTTGAAAGGATTTCCTGAAAGCACGCTTCAGTGGAGGAGTTGCCAGCTTTGTTTGTATTGTGGATTTTGCTCACATAGAGTTAACACTGTGACTTTAAACCACCAAATGACTCATAATAATCTTCGTTTTGTTTTGGGATTGGTTGGAGGTTTGGTTTAGGTGTTTGTTGGTTTTTTTTGGCTGCTTATTTTCTTTTCTGTAGGACCATCCAGAACAAGGAGTGTTGTTTCTTGTGCGAGGATTATTGAATGTGATCCAGGATTATACTTGGGAGGAAAACAGCGATGACAAAGTCAGGATTTACACTAATGTTTTGCATCTGCTGTCTGCAATGACTCAAGAAACATATATCTACCATGTAGATAAAGGTAACATGTCTGTCTGTTCCATCATGCAATTTGCAGCATTGCTATACCTACTTAATGAAGATCAGTGTTACCCAATTTTCCTATCCAGGTCCGCATATTGTAGATTACAATGATCATAGGAGGTGACTGCCAAGCAGATATCTAGTCAATAGACATGAATCTGATATTAGAATTCTATATTTATGATTTTCTTTGTGTCTAAAGTATCAACCTGATTATCACTGGCGTTTCATTCGCACTCATTAACACCAATTCTAAGAATATAACGCCTGGTTTTCGTTATTTGAATAACGCATTTGCTGCCTTGAAGGCAAGTTTTCAGCTTTGGCAATTGTGATAGCTTATAAAAATCTTCAGAATAGCTGGAAAATATTCTACAGATTTTGCATTTTATTAAATGTCTGTAGTCTTTCTGAAATAGCTTGATATTTTGATGGCTGTGGTGTTGAGGGTTTTCATAGAGAGGTCCCTGAATTGAGATACGGTGACAATCAATTCTTTCAAAGAATACAAGCAAGATTAGTCAGTATGAGAGACCAAGGTAGTTCAGAGTTCTATTTTAGCTGCGCGAGGCGTTCAGGCGGAGGCAGGCTGGGATCCATTCTGCAGTTCTGGTGAGCAATCTGTCAGTTACCAACCACGACAAGAGCATCTCTTGCAGTCAGCAGTACAGAAACTGGATGTCAGTTGAATAACTGCTCTGCAGTAAACTTACTGTTCAGATTTCTCATGGAACTGTGGTTTACCTGCTTTTGCTTTCATTATATTTTTGTATGTGCAAAATAACTGCATAAACCCAAGACAAGATATTTAATTATATTTCAACAGAGAGAGACCTGAGGGTATGAATTAGTGATTTCTCCATGCAGTTGGACAATTGTTCTTTTCTAGGTGGATCACATATCTTAAGTTCTTAAAATAAAGTTTACATGAGAACAAAGGATAACCTTTTGCTTATGTGATCTCTGCTTTACTCAAAGTATAGTTAGTTTACAAATTTCTTATAACCTTTGTCTTAGAGCAGTATAAATAAATGAGGCCAGAGCACATTAAAAATATCAGTTATACAAGCTCTAGAAACTTCAAAAACAAAAACCTCTCAAGGTCTCTGAAATTAAAAATGTGCTTTCTGGATTTCTTTCCAGCAAGTAGGATTTTACTTTGGAAAAGAACATAATTTATTTTTAAAATGTGTTTTCCATTGAAAATCTTGTTGTTTGCACCAAGTAAAATACAAACTTTGGCCAAGTCCTGCTGCCATTGAGGATGATGGCCAAGCTCTTCTAGCAAGGAGAATGTGAACACTGACACTATTTTTTTCACTTGTTTGACTCCAGCAGATATTCTTGGACCTGGCTGCATCCAGGAATATAGGAGTGGTTTTAATCTAGGAGATTCTTTTCAAGTGTTACATTCTTAGAATCAAGAGGATGTAGTAGGCAGCCAATTTAAACAAGATTATTTCATTTGCTTAATGAAGGAGAGTCATTTTATTACTTCCAAATCTGGTCTTCTATAAATTGCTGGTGTTTTCAGTAGCAAACAAACTCAGAACTCCTGAGCTAGGCCTAATCTTCACTTCATCTCTGCAGTTGATTCCAATGATACCCTGTATGGTGGAGACTCCAAGTTCCTGGCTGAAATCAGTAAACTGTGTGAAACAGTGATAGCACAGATTCTGGATCATCTCAAAACCCTTGGAAAGGAAGAGGTATGTCCATACTTTAACTGGATTTAATGCAAAACCAAAATTACTTTGGAACTGAGTAAGCAGACTGCCTTCTTGACGAGGATTGATCTTTTAGGAAGTTCTGGGAGCTTTACAGTGAGAGAGAATTAGTTTTCCTTGTTTTACTTAGTTTTACTTTTTTAAAGATGTTAATTGATCATGTAGGCAGACTTGTGGTAGAAAGACCTAATGAAGTGAAAGATCACGTAGCATTGCTAATGTTTTTTAAGACACAGGCTAACGTTAACTCTTAATCATTCACTGTACGTGGATAGTCTGACAGGACTGACACGTGCCAGTATGCCCTTATATATGGATCGTGGTGGTGTGCCAATGGGCACAGTTCTGCTATAGTACAGAGTGTGGATTGCAGAGCAGTATAATGAGGTTAAGAGTTTTAAATTAACTGATCTGAATCTTGGTGTAGTCTGGGTTATGGAAACATGACACTCTACGTGGTGTAAGATATATATTTTTTTCCTTTGTAAGGAAAAGGTCTTTGTAATGAGCTGAGCTTCGTGATGCAATCAGTCATTGTCCTCAGCTAACTGGAGATTGTGCCACGCTCACTGCTTTGTTGTATAAAATCTGCTCCTTGTCCATCTCTCTTGTATCCTCCTGGCTTCCACCTTTCTCCATCTGTAAATAAACCATATTTTCTTGCCAGCTAAGTTACAGTTTACTGAGATGCCCCATTCTGTAATAAGCAAAATGGGAGTTCATACCTAATGGTAATGGTAAGTGCAGTGGAAATCTCCCTAAATTTGTACAGGTTTTGGATGCCAGCCCATAGAAAGAGAGGTGCAGGGGGAGGGAAAACATTTAGAGGTCTCTAACCTCTAAATATTTGTCATATTTGTTCAATATAAGGTAAAGAAAGCTCTTGGCATTTCATTGGATTTCCTGATTGGAGTTGTGGAGTCTGGGAGATGAAATAACAGTCTGTGTGTGGAGGGCAGGTGCCCCATGTTTTTCAGTATTAGTGAAATCACTATTCTGCTAACACACCTTTTCCTGAGATTGAGGCCCTCTGTAGCTTCCGAGGCGCTCCTACTGAACTACTGAATATTGATTGCGGTCTTGTGGGCTTGTAGACTGGAGATAATCATTTGATGGAACTTTTAAAATACCACGTTTCCCAGTAGCTTGCAGTGATTACAGAATGTATAATGCATGATACGCACGTTTGGAGGCTGCTGTTACGAGTGTAGCCTTTTCACTGCTTTGCTATGTTGTTTGTCCTTCTTAAGCAACGATAGAGCTTAAGAAGATGAATAAATCCTTTGGAAATGCCTTTATGTAATTGTATTCATGACACAGTGAGCAGCAGTTCTTTTTCAGAGCTGTAACAGGAAAGAAAGACACTTTGCTTAGTGGTGTCCAAGCAGATATTGGCAGGAGATTTTAACAGTTTTCTGGGCAGTGGGTTGTGCATGAAGGATTTCTTATGTCTGAATCCTGTGTGGAGTATGTGGATGAGGATGGTTGTATGGCTTGGTATGTGGTTTCTGAATGGCTTTTTTTCATCTTTCAAGCTTATTAATTTGAGAGGTGGTTGTTTCTCTGATGTATCAACTTGTGTAGAAAACTGGATTTAAAGCTAAGCAGCAGGGCTGTAGTTCCTGGCCTGCCTTTGTCACTGTGGTCTTGGATTTATTCCTACGTCCATCCTTATTTACGGAGCATCTAATTTGCTTTGTTGTGTAAAAGTCCTTGAGAGGTTTTGTTAAAAAAAACGTTGTGTAAGAATGAATGTTTTTTGGAGGAAGCTGTTGTTGCTGAGGAAATAGAGGTGACAGCATTGTCAGAGACCTCTGCTGGTACTGACGTAGGACCTAGCATGAGATCTCTGTGGCATTTTCATTGCCTTGGTGTCTGTGAGCTTTTATTATTCATCAGCTTGGCTGCTCATTTAAACAGACCTCTGATACTGAGTTTTAATTGGTTTGTTCCTTTTAAAAGCTACAAAGGAAAACAGTACTTTCTCCCAGTAAAAGGCTTTCAGCAAAATGGTGGTTTGGAAGAGAGCAGTGCTGCTTCTGTTAACGCAGTGTGGTCTTTTTGCATTATTAAAGGATCCTTCATCTGTGTTACAGTGCTTGAAGTACAGTTCTCACTTCTGGACAATTCAGTGAAGTTCGAGCTGCTTCTGGTCATGAGAGCACGTGTCAGTGAATCCTCTCTTGGCATTGTGTGGCTGGTGGACTAATTCTGTGCTCTGGGTTTCTTAAAAATGGAGATAACCTGGCTGCTCACTGCGCAGGGGTGCGTGTCCAGATGGAGCACGTTTCATTCAAACACTGCTTTTGAACCAAAAACATTATGAGCAGGTGGCTGTTGCTGTGTCAGTGCCGTGTTAGGATGGCAGTCTTCCCATGTGCCATGTGAGAGATACCGGAATTTATAGTAATGCAACAGGAGAAAGCAATTCCTGGGTACCCTCTCGAGGCTTCTTTCAGCACAGCCAATTTGTTCATCTATAATATGAACCTCATTAACACTTCAGTACAGAACAACAAGTAGAGTTGGGCAGTGTGTGTGTGTGTGTGTGTGTGTAAGGATGTGTTTTAGATTGAAAAGATCTTGGTGTTCCTGAAGGATTCTGTGTCCTTGGCCAAGATTTCCTAAGAGTGGTTAAACATTTCAGTCCTCTTTTTTGTAAGGAGGCAAGGGAGTTTACCCACTGCAGTATCCAGAGGACATTGTGGTGGTGGAGATGCTATTTTGGCAAGTTTGCAGCTTTGTTGTTGATGGCTCAACAGAATGATGGGTGAACCTGAAGAACACCAGTTCCACTTGCTGGTCTTGGTGCTGGAGAGCCCGCACTTCCAAATCAACACTTTTATCACAGCATTGTCTCTGGCTTGCAGGTTGAGTTTAAAGGTTAGAAATAGTTTGATTGGGAACATTGCCTCTGCATGCCTGTAAGTTATTTGATAAATAGTAGAAACCATCAGGATCGCTGAGCATAGCTTCAGGAAGCATGGCCTGGCTTTCTGTGAGCCACAGGCTTCACATGGAGCACATCTTTGCTGGATTAACTTAATAATGACTTTGACATAGGGATGAACCTGTCCTGGTGTCTGTATGGAGCTGAGAGGAGAATGTTGAAACATTCTGCCCTGACTCGAAGGTGCTCCCTGAGCAGCAGGAGCTGCCACCTATGCTCTGTGTGCATCCTCCAGAGGCTGCTCAGGGACTCTTTCTGATGGACTGCATCCAGAACCAAATGCTTTCCAGCATGCTGGAAAAGTGATGAGACAGGGTGCCTGTCCTCTTGTGTCCTGAGAGAGCTACCAGCTGCAGCTTGGGTGTTGCTGCTCTCTTTTCCTGAATCATATCATAGAATCATAGAATGGCCTGGGTTGAAAAGGACCACAATGATCATCTAATTTCAACCCCCCTGCTATGTGCAGGGTGAATAACTCCTCCCTTTTGTCATACACGAGGTGGTACCAGCTGCTGCTTGTGCTGGGTGCTTCACTTACCTCACATTAGGACAGTGGTGTAACGAGGGAGCTGAGAGCCTGGCTTGCTGGGCACAGCTCCTGATCTTTCCCTGTAAACTACAGATGTTGAAAGGTTCCAAAGGGTTCTCGTGAGAGCTTTTAAAGGAGAATAGAGGCACCTGGTGTGTCTCTGTGCAGGCGTATCTGGATTTGGATCACAGGGCTGCAACCTCCAGCATCACAGTGATGCTGGAATTAACTTCTGGCTCACTCATTCAGGTAACACAAAGAGGTGCCCTGTCAGCACGGAGACTTGGCTGGGCTGACACACGCAGTGCCTCGGGGCACTGTGCTGAGCACTGTGAGGCCAGTGGGTGCCTGGGCTCTGTGTGGGACGGCGCTGTGCTGGGCAGCCTACACAGGGAGCAGCAGGCTGGAGCGAGCCACGGCCTTGCTCACAGAAAGCTTGAGGTATCCTTATGCCATAGGTCTGGAGAAAGTCTATAAAGGCAGGAGTGAGTGATTGAACCACTAGCCAGAAGGTCACGAAAACAGTTATGTGGTCTGTTGTGAGAAATGTTGTATTTTCTGCTGCTAAGCTGTATGAAATTTGGATGTTGCTCTGCACTATGGGGAGGCTGGGACACAGGAGGTCACAGCATGGAGTGATGATTTGTTGGTTTTTTTTTTTCATTTGGTAGTGATCAGCATTATTCCACAGGTTATGGAAAATGCAGCCCCTGGAGGGCTGGCAGCTCTCGGTGTGGGGATTGTCAGTCCCGTGGCTCTGCGGCTGCAGAGCAGCTGATGGCTCCTTTCTGTGTGCAGCCTCTGAATGCGCGCTGCGGGTCAGCATGCAGTGCCAGGTTGGCAGCATGCTGGCATGCATCACTCTGGGTGGCAGGGCGGTGCCGTGTTGCACAAACACGCCTGCTGTCACCAGAACCCTTGTCTGATCCTTCTCGTTAGTTTTCAGACATGGATTTACTGCACACTTGTGCTTGCCCTTCTCTTTTTCTCTTTCTCTCTCTCTCTCCCCCCACTACGTTGCACTGTGTAACTGGGAACTGGGCGCCAAAATGCCATCTGAGATGGCTGTGCCTACCCCAGCGTGATGGGAGTTAGCATGTGTCTCCTACTTCCAGCTTTTTACTGTCTCAAGATCATTTTTTTTAAGTACTTATGTTTCCAGTTAGTCAGAATGTCACCCTTACTTTAAAGAATGGATTGTCTGCTGGTGTTGTTACTGCCTGGAAAGCCTTGCTAGTTATGTCCAGTTCTGAGTGCTGCTGCATTTGCGTTCTGCCCAACAATTTCTGTGCTGCTGCTTATGAGACTGCCTCCAGGGCCCTCTCTGAAGGGGGGGTGTATGCAGCAGAAGATGCACAAGCATCAGATAGTCAGTGGGGAAAAAAAAACATGTATTAACTACATGCCCTGTTTTGCCAGTTCAGCATAGATGGTGATGTGACAGGAGGGAGCCTGTATAAAGCACTGACTAGCAGGCAGTATGCTATATCTCTTTTTCCCTGAAGGATGGTAGCCCTGAGAGAGGAATACTATAGTAATATTTAAGCATTGACAACTACTTTTCTTTTTACTGTCATTCAGAGTGGCATCTCTGTTCTTTGTGTTAACATTCCTGGACTGGACCGATTGTGTTCCTCTACCTGGTAGGGAGTACAGTTCAACACTTCCAAATAATGGCTGCAGTTTCAGCTAATAAACCAATTTTGGAGCTACTGGGATGAAGGTTTCTGAAGTAGGTAACTGTTAGGGGAAGAGCTGTCCTCCTGGTAGCTCCATGTAATCAATTTAGTGCTTACAGAACGTTTCCTGGGCCCTGCAGCAGCTCTGGGCATTGTGCGTGTGTGCAGTGCATTGGATTGTCTCTGCACCTACTGCTGTGTGGCTGATACACAGTACTAAGCAGTCTTATACTTCTCATTTGGAGCACGCTGTGTCCTCTTTTCTAGCTTGCCAATTCTTTAATGGCATGGCTTTCTGCTTTTACAGATTTATCTGGCGGACTGATGGCGGTGTGTGTTCTGTTTCTTTGATTAATAGCATCTTCAGCTGGCAGTGAGAAGTGAAATTAATTTACTTTTGGTCCCTTAGGGAAAGGGCAGAGGCTGCATGGCTGCACTGGTGGTGTCAGGAGAGCACAGCTTGCACTGATCACTCCACTTATCCCAATCTTTGCCTCATTCCCGCTGTAGTTTTGTATCTGAGTGCAGTATATGTTAGCTACCCCTAACTTATATTGAACTGAGAGGGCTGAAGTGAGGTATCAGGTTTAGTAATCAAGGTGCTGAGCTGACAGTTCTAGTTACTGCCCTGCTGTTATGGATCCTTTATAAGATGGAGCTTCGGTTTTGTCAGTGATTTTTCTTCAGCCAAAACCAAAGGACAGCAGCAGCAAAGCAGTATAAAGAAGTGCTATGCGTAAGATGCATCCAACAATAATCTATCTTCAGTGCAGAAATGTCAGTGCCCAAGAGCTCCCCTGCGGAGTCTGAAAGGCAGTGGTGTTCCTTGTGGTAGGTTACAGTGAAGCAGTGGTTCTCCTCGAGCTCCCTCCTAAAACATTTAAGGAAATTAACTACAAACATGGTACAGGTGTGGTTCAAGTAGAAGAAAAGCAGGTAAAAAATGGAAGTCACCCTCACTGTAAAGTTCTTCCACGTATTTGTGAGGAACGTCCTGTGTTCCAGTTTTTGGCCATTGCTCCTTATTCTATCACTACACACCGCTGCTCCTTACTCTGCCAAAACACACCACTGGAAAGAGCCTGGCCTTGCCCAATTGCCTCCCACACCTTAGATATTTATAAACATTGATCGGATCCCCTCTCAGTCTTCTCTCTAGGCTAAACAGGCCCAGGTATCTCAGCCTTTCCCTGTGCAGAAGATGCTCCAGGCCCTTTATCATCTTTGTTTCCTTCCTCTGGACAATTTTTAGGAGATCTCTGTCTTTTTTGAACTGGGGAGCTCAGAACTGGACACGGTGCTCCAGATGCGGGTTGATTCATAATTATCATTTCTTGTTTTATTTTGAATGGAATGTGGAAACTGCCCATATTCCTGCAGCTGTAATTATTGCTGTGTATTTCAGAACAATTATCTGTCCCTTGCACTTGCAAGCAAACTTGGAGAGGTTATGCTGGGATGACTGTATGATAACACAGGAATTCTTTTCTCGTTACAGACTCTGAAGCGACAAAGCCAGTTGGCACTCTATTTCTTTAACACTATTTTAACTCATGGGGATCTACGAAACAACAAACTAAACCAGCTTTCAGTAAATCTCTGGAATCTTGCTCAGAAACATGGCTTTGCTGACACCAAGACTATGGTAAGGAGTACATACTGCAGAGAAATCTGTTAAGAAATTTTTAGCTCCTTTTGTGGGAAAAGGCAGTAGTATGTAGGTTGATCCGAAAGTAACGCCTCCTATTTATTTCCATGGAAACAACAACAGATACAAAAAGCACCATAACACTTTTTGATAGAGCAAATTCCCAGCTACAAAACACTATTTTTTTTAACGTAGTCACGACCATTAGCAATACATTTTCATCAGTGATGAAATCTGCACCAGATCAGTAGATCTGGTCAAACTTGCATACAGTGTTCTTTCTGTTCCTTTATGAGCATTTGTGGGAACCACGCAGACTGCGAGATTCCAACATTTACACCATTGTTTCCAATACACTGAGGCCGATACTCAGCTTTGTACACACTTCTCTGGTTGTGACCAGCTGATCTGTGTGGAGGAGCTGATCAAGACTCTTCTTTTTGTGGTGTGAGAGCTGTGCACGGCTGTCCAGAACGTGGATCGTCTTTCGTGTTGCTGTCGCCAATGCTGAAACACACCGCCCATCCCTCAGCGTCAGCACCCGCTGTTTGGTTTCCACAGACTTCCAGTAAACACTGTTGAATGTCAGTGGGTGCCATTTTATTCACATGGAGGAATTCAGCTCCACTCCCGTGCTTCATCTGCACTTCCATGTCAGACACTGCTCTGTCAGAGTGCCCCACTGCAGCCGTCTGTCACACGGCAGCAAAATGTAATGGGATGTTGGTGGGAAGGTTCAACCTCTGCCACCATCCCACAACATCC
Organism: Pavo muticus; assembly: GCA_016647715.1. Taxonomy (NCBI): domain Eukaryota; kingdom Metazoa; phylum Chordata; class Aves; order Galliformes; family Phasianidae; genus Pavo; species Pavo muticus. The sequence continues at coordinate 68,526 of JACDJE010000128.1, forward strand.
GCCTCTGACATTGTGGGCCAATGCAATGAAATAGGAGGCAGTACTTTCAGAGCATTCCCCTTTCTTGACCTAGATAAACCTGATCTCCCTACAAGAGTCTCTTTTTTTCATCTGGGCTTTGAACTAAGTTTAAAAAAAAACCACAAAAAAAACCCTTATTTTTTAAAATGCTTCTTAATGAATAAGCAACTTCACTTATTTGTACCAATCTGCTCTGTCTCTCACATTTTTAAAAGTATTTCACACATTAAAGGACCTGGAAATGTGGGGTACTGCACTTTTCAGTACAGAAAATGTAAGCTTTTTAAAGAACAGCATTTTTATTTAGTGGAGGAATTGTATGCTGTCGCATTGGAAGGTGGGCACTTGAGAGCATTGCTTAAGAAAGGTGTCTATGGTCACCAGCTCTGGAGTCAGAGAAGCTAGTGGTCGTGTATCTAGTAGAATTTAGGGAAAATCAGAGGTGCATCTGTTAAAAATGCATTCCTTTAGCAAAACTATGGCCTCTGAAATGAGAAAAGACAACGACTAAACATCTCAAAATGCCTTCCTTTTTGTACCCAGGTTAAAACTCTAGAATACATCAAGAGGCGAAGCAAACAACCTGACATGAGTCACTTCACAGACTTGGCCCTTCGCCTTCCACTGCAGTCCAGAACCTGATGAATGCCTCTTCCAAGGAGTCTTATGTAAAAGTGAGCATGTGGCCAAGGCCACAGATTGCTGATTCTTCTGGTCTTTGACTGGAGTTCAGTATGTTTGAATTTTATGTACTGTGACAGATTGACTTGGGCACAGGTAAAACTGTTCTGAGTGCAATAACTTAATCTGAATTTTTTTGTTTCCAGTTCTGCCACTGTATTTTAAGTCCAGTTTAGATTCAGTAAAAGATATTTGAGCCTTTCCAAATCAAATCTGTTTCCATTTTAGTGACAAAGAAATAAAATAATCTGATAATCTGCACGGATCAATTCACAGCCCCCAGACTTCATCCTGCTTGTAGAGCAGTGTTTCTCCTGTGTAGAAAGCAGTATTTGAGCGCAGTAATCCTGCTAAGTTGTCCTGCTTTGGAACGCTGCAAACATTTGGTCAGTTTCAGTAAAAGAAAAAATGGACCAAGTGTTACTCTTCTAATTTCTAATATACATTTTCTCAGATGTGTTCATAGTATCACTTCAGTAGTGTTTTGTATCTTAAAATGCTGTCTGCAAAGGAAAATGGAAACGTATGCAGAGTATTCCATATTCTTTAGTATGCTGTATCACTGAATAAAGCACTTTGCAGTTCACCTGTTTGCTCTGGAGGAGTTCCTTTGTGTACACAAGTTTATTACCTAGCCGAGCTGTAATTTAGCTGTGTGCACTGCTTTTATACCTAATAAATTTCATTCTGACCATTTCTGTCCTGTGGTAAGCAACCATGGTGTGACCTTGCATCTATTGGTACTTCTGTGTAGCAGTATTTTAATGACTGAAGTCACATATTGAGATGTATTTGCATAGAAGTGTTCTCTTTGCTAAGGCTGATGTCCTAGTTTCAGCAGGGATAGAGCTGATTTTTCCTTCTCAGTGTCTGGTATGGGGCTGTGTTCTGGCTTTGGGAGAAGGACAGTGTTGATAACACACGGATGGTTTGGTTGTTGCTGAGCAGTGCTGCACAGAGCCAAGGACGTCTCAGTTTCTCGGCTTCTCCTGCTGCTGAGGGGCCCCCCTCTTGCTGTATGTTTTTCATCTCTGTAGCAGTTTCTAAAGTAGAGTACATGTGTAAAATACCCATTCTGTATTGTGGATAGAAGGAATTGAACAAGGGCCTTTTGGTAACATAGCTTTGTACAGACTGTATATACGTATATGTGGAGTAAAACTGGAGGAATACAAGATAATTATTAAGTAGCATCAACTTGACACAGAACCTTTCCAACCTTCAGTACCCAATTTAATTATACTTTCTTTAGATGATTCTGTATAGCCTGCACTTACAGTGAGATGGCAGTTCTGCACGTATGTTATGTCATACTATGATTTAGCTTCCCTTTTTGCTGCAGCTGCACACAACAACTCTCAGCAGCATGTGGACGATTCTTTCTGTTAGACTTGCAAACTGGGTAAGTGGGATTGAACTGAGCTGCCTAACCAGCCAAGTGGGTCACAGAGAGCAGCTGCGGTATGGCAGAAATTGTCCTGCAGGGGTAAATGCGCTGCTACAAAACCAACATGGAGCTGTTCCAGGTTCTGTAAAATGGAAACTTACAGCAGGCTTACAAACAGCCCAGCCAACCTTTCCTTTTCCCCACACAGACACCCATTTTTGCCCGTCATCTTTTGTGCAGAGTATAACTTCATTTTATTTATTGATGCAAGACTGCCATGAGAAAGGTTTTCAAGTGTTTTACTGATGCTTTTATTAGTGCAAAAATAGCTCAGTGATATCCAGAAAGCTCTGATTAGTTACCAGGAGCAAACTTGAAACATCCAGCCTCGAAGCGCATCCCACCGCTCTAATAACCTGCGTTTGGCTTACTTCCATGTTAGAGAAAAATTAATTGTAGTTTAAGCATCCCGCTTACTATAGACCTGTCTGGGTTCTGTATATAGTAAATACACAGGCAAATTCAGCTGCTTGAATGAAGTTACTTTGTCCCAGATGTCTGTCTTGTTTTTCAAACTATGACACAACAGTAGTAAGGGCAAGATGTCAACCCATCCACAGAGCTACACTTCAGCAACAGCATTATACATCATACACAACTAGAGGGGGAAAATATCCTCACCCAAAGGTAAGTGTAGAACTATTATCCCCTTCAGCCTCTTCATCAGTGGCAATGCAAGACTAGTGACTACATACCCAGTAATGGCTCTGCAGCAGAGATCTGCACATGCTCTTCTGTCCTTCTCTTCTCAAAGGAAGCCATCAGTTGACAATTTCCCACCTATTCCATTATTTCGATGCATTTTTTTGCCAGGCAAATAGTTGAAGTGTTTGTCTTTCAATAGAAAACAGAACCTGTGCTACTTGAAGCAAAGCCACAGCTGCAGCCCAGAAAGGCACTGAAGCCAGTCTTTAAAAGCAATGGTTCTCTCAAAGCCAACTCCAGGCCCTGTAGGAAGTGGTTCAGTATCTCCTTCCCCAGGTGTGGTTTCTGCTGGAGCCTCTGCATGATTTTTCATTTCCCCTTAGGAGTTGCCCAAAATGCACTGAAACCAAACGCTGTTCTGCAGGAGTATTTGATGCCAGGAGTCAGCTGCTTTCAGGCACAGCAGTCCAATAGAAAAGGCTACTGTGCAAAGAAAGGCTGCCTTAAAAGAACAGGAAATTTAGCAGATTAGTTGGCACCATCTTATCAGAAAGGAAAGGTAAAACAGAAGAACAGTGAGATGGTAAGTAGAGATGGTGACTTGTGTTGAGCATGAGAGGGTTCCCTGCAAGGAGGCCACCATTGCTACAGCAGCCCCAGACACAAGAGATGGTCTTCTTGTCATGCTCAAGAACCAGGATGACTTGAAAACTTAAAGAACTCCACATCCCACAACAAACAGCACAGACAGTGATGGAATATGGGACATTTCTTCACTGTCTTTTTGTACCTTCCCACAAGGCACTGCTCTGGACCTTTCCATTCTGAACACAACACACACAGTGCACTCTCAATAGCTTGTACTCAAAAAGTGAAAGTGCAGATTGCATGGAAGTCTGAAGATTAAAAATTTCATTCATTTATAATGAGCACATAAACACATAATTAAAATCACCTTGCTTTTTATAATTTAGGAAACCTATTCACAAAGCATTTACCTCCATTTACAGGTAACAGCTGCTCCTTGAAAATCAACCTGCTAGAGCATGTTGAAACAGGAGGTTCACGAGTATTTATTATAATGAAGATGCCAATATTCAAGAAACCACTTTCATGGTTAAGTCTCCCCTCATCAAATTTGTAGGCAAGTATTTCTTCCAAGTGAAACACCATCAGTTTGTATTGCTGTGAGCGAAGATTTTACAGAATATTAAAATCCTTTTGAATCACAAAGATGTAGCTGAAAATAAGCTCGTGAAATCTGTTTAAAAAAAAATTACCAACTTTTACCTTCTGGCAGGCACTGGTCCAGGCATCCTCAGTCTATAAGGGAAACTTTCTCTTGACTGTGGAAAACACTGGAAAGGTTTGAGAACCTACAGTTCGTAGCTCCATTTGTGTCCAAGTGAGGACACAGCTCCATGTAAACTAGAATATTCAGCTGAGAACTCATACTAAAAATGCTTCACAGGTACCATTTATTGAACACTTCATATTTTATTTCAAGTAAAAATAAGTGGAAAGCAAAAACAAATTTCCCTGTTTTCATTCCTTCTATTACTCCAGTTTTAATCTCCAAATTTTATAGATCTAGATGCGTATTTGTCTATGTACACTTTCTTATTGGCAGCAGGTTGAAATCCAAGACCAACTCTTCTATATTGCTTCAAGTCCATTGCTTTGTCGAATTCCATCTTCAGAGCCTGCTGTAGCTTCTCCTCCCCTTCCCTGTTCAGAGCCATGTTCGCTTTGTTTGTAGTCACAGAGAGATCTTCCATAGGGGCCGAGCCCTTTTTGAAACCACCCATCAGTCGAAGAAATTTCATTCCTCGCTCAGAACTCTGAAAAGCAGCTGTGCTCCACTGGCCAATCTGTGTATCCTGTGAAACACACGCAGTGAGATGAACACTAAAATACCACCACCACTCACACCTCCAGCTGTATACCACCGGCCACCAGCACCGGACAGGGCAGGCTGCTAGAAGCAGTCATTCACACGCAGCACCTCTTGCAGCATGCAGTTAGACTGCCATAACCCAATGCGAGTGCAGCTTCATTAGCATAGGAGTTCATTTAACCTGGAGGCAGCATTTAATGCACTTTCAGAATCTTCTTTTCATCTGTCTTTACGAATCCTGACTTTCCTGCTCTCTGCTCGGAGCACCAGACCCAGTGCAGGTATTTCTCTTACTCTAAGACAATTCTAAGACTCAATCTTCCCCTCGCTGTTGCCTCTTACAGCTATTTTTATTTTTCTGCTGCCTTAGTTAGGTAGCTTTTGTTTCCCCAGTATTTTGTTGTATTGGTGTTAGAGACAGTATTCCATCTGGCTCATGTGCTTTAAGTAACAAGGTCTTCCTCATCCCACTACTTACCAATTTGACTGCAAGGGTGCAAAAGTTTTAGGGCGTACACTTAACCAACAGGGATAACCGTAACGCCCTTACAGCCTCTCCACCCTTGCAGTTTGCCGCCCTGTAACTCTGCCTTTCACTGTATCCTTGAACAAATTACTCCTTCAGATTCTTTGGTTTTGATATTGGTTCCTTTCTGAGACTGTGGATAACATCCAAGCAGAATCAAAATTCAACCATCTGTGTTTGCGAATAACCCAAGGCAGAGGCAGGGCTTACGAAGTTCAGGACCTTTTGGCTCAGCTATGGACATACTTCGTTACCTAAGGATCTTTTTTGACTCCTGAGCAGCAGAAGGAGCTATGTGGTCATTTCTAACTGCTTTTGTCAGAACCGCTGCTCCCATTTTTTTAATTGGGGGTGATATTAAATGGAAGAATGATCATTAATTAAACAGACTGATCTGGCTACATCACAGGAAAAATGTGAATTCAGTCGTATGTTTATGTGAGCCTGAAATCCTTCCAACTAAACAGTTGTAGCTTACATGAAACAGTCATTCTTCACCAGACAGCCAACATGACACACAGCATGCTATGCAATATGGAAGGCAAGCCGTAGCAGGTGTTTCAAGTTATAAAAATGCAGAGCTGGAGTATCCTCCAATGTCACGGGCCAGAATACTGATACGAAAAGAAAGTTATCCATACTACTTTTTAAAAAACCAAGGACAAGCAGCTGTATAAGCCCTGCTCTGTGACACAAATGCACACGTATATAAATAAGTAAGTGCTCCCTTTGGAACAGGAGATGGATGTCTGCACAGATGCAGAAATAATTATGGCTTGTCCAACCTTTCTTTTTTTTAAGTAAGTGAACTGCTGGCAAGCACTGGCCATAGCTTCTGCTGTAGTATTTCTAGCTCTCTCCTTTTGAAGCCCACCAATTAGTTTTCATAGCTTTTATTCTTCTATGTATTAATAAACAATGCCAGATCAACACCAAAGAACTGGGATGCCCTGCCAAAGAAGTCATTTTCCCTTCAGAGACTATTAGATAGTTGCAGTTCAGGACACGCTGCAGTCTGCCTCCCACTCCATAAAACTTACATGGCTTGTTTCTGGGATTTGTTGAGGTCCTAGAAAGGTATTAACGGCCTTTCTAGTCCTGAGCAACACTTTTGCAAACAACTGAAGAATCCCACATCTTTAGCAAAGCTTTCTCTCCTTCTGAATCTCCTGCTGAACGTTGCTGCAACAGTTACCTGAGAGGCAAACCTGCCAGAAGGCAGGCTGAGCAGGATGCAAAAGCAAAGAATAAAGAATAGTCTTTCAAAGAGGTGGAAAAATGATGTAGAAATTAAGTTAGGAGGGTACTGCCTGTAGATACTGCAGACCTGTACTGTCAGTTATCATCCCTCTCACCTTTTCATGTGCACCTGCAGTTCTGAATGTCTGCAAATTCTTCCAGATAGCAATTCAGATACAATTCAGTGACAGCTATGACCGTGGCCTAGAATCATTTATATTTCACAGTAAGTAGAAAATGGCTTTGTAGCAATTCTTTGTAGCCAAATCTCCAGAGGAACCAGAGAAGACACTGCTCTTCAGTACTCGTGATGGGAATCAGACCTCTAAACAACTCCCACTGATGTTAAGGATTCACTGGTCAGCTCCCAGATTCTCTTGGTACTGCTGTAATTCATTCGATAGCATGACTTTAAATTTACAATCAGAAGGAGAATGGTTGTGCCAAGCCACATACATGAACCACAAACAGAAGAAAAATGCTGTTTTCAGTGCTTTTTTTTCCCCCAGGAAGTGGCTCTGGGACACAGTATTTCCATCAGATCGAAGTCTGAATTCATACGTACCATGTTCTCTTTGGGACTGAAAATGTTAGTTCTTCCAGATTCTCTATCAATCTCTTCCTGCAGAGCCTGCCGCCTCACCTAGCACACAGGAAAAAGCAACACAAGCCACTGTCCTGTGTGTTAAACAACACTTAATTTAATTCACAGTAAGAAGATGAGGGAAGATTAAGACGATTATTTGTCTTCAGTATTTTGCAAGGATAATTAAGAAAGTTGCATGTGATCTTCTTACACACTCCACTTAAGAGCTCTGCATTTTCTAGTGCTATTTTCAATGAACATTCTGTAGTATCAGATATGTTTAACCTTCTAACTGCAGGTAACAGCTAGGCTGAAACTGCCAGCAGCGATGAGAGGCAAAGGAACCTTTATTTAACTGAATAAGCTGCTTAGAAGCTTCTGACATTGAGTGAAGCTGTACATTTTTTACTTAACCCATGAGAGCAAAAGCAAATCTTAAGCAGAGGTTTACTTAAGAAAATATTGGCACAGACCAGCAGAAGGCATTCTTTTTGTTACAAATCCTATGTACGCCCTAAAAGCTTACCTGCTTTAAATCGTGCTTAACTGAGATAAAGCATACCTTGTCTATATTAATTTCATCACAGTTTCCTTTTTTTTCCTGCACAATAGTTACATCATCCACATCTTCCTGCAAAACAGGGAAAAGCTCGCATGAATATTATTATCCACTCTTCTTAATTCATTTACACAGGAGTAAGCAGTGAAATCACTCAGCAATGAGCAGTACTGTTGGGGGTCAGATGAAACAGATCAAAGCTGGAAATTCCAGCAAACCTGTACCTTTCTGTGGAGGGATTTTCTCCCTCCCCTCCAAAAAAACGTACAAAACAGAAATTTAAAGAGGTATTATACATATACATATGTGTGTGTATATATATATGTATATATATTTTAGCAATAAAGATAAGGGACTTCTTGATTCACACATTAAAATGGACCTGCCAGTATCAATGGCACATACAGGAATATTTGCAGGCAGGAGCACTTCAAATTAAAAGCTATTGTAGAAGTTGAAATTTGTAATTGAAATAAAGGGCAAAAAAAGTAAAGTATATAATAAAGAAAAAAAAAAGAAAGCAGTGGTAAGATAATGTAAGATAATGGCCCATCTGAACGCACGCTGCAGGCCTGAAGCATGTTGACCCCACTACCAGCACCAAAACAACAACCAACCAACCAAAAAGCAGTTGAGAGGCATCTGCTTTGTGCCTGGTCTTGTACAAATGCAGAAGCGATGATGGCCCCCAAAAAGCTTCCGGTCTGGAAAGAGGAGAGGCACGACACACACATAAGCTGCCCCTGTAATGGCAGCATCAGAACATTAGTTCCACGTTTGAGAGTGAGGAACAGGGAACTCACACTGACAGAGCAGCTATGGCAGGAGCCAACAAGCAGCCCATTGCTGATAACTTCCACAAAGCGCAGCCCTTCAGCTGCGCCTGCTCCCACTGACTGCAGTTTCTGGATCACTGCTCCCACTCTTTCTTTCCCAAATCTGTGCTAACATTTTGGGGTGCCCATTGTAGTAGGGTTAAGTTTTAAGTTCAGGATAGTGGTAAATCAAAGCCATAAGCTTTAGACCAACCTGGAAAACACGGCCAGAGGGAAGATCTATTGATACAGCTAACACAGTAATCCAAGCATGAAATAGCCACGGAACATTAAGACAAGGAAAAGATTTGTAACATACTTCTGCGAGCAGAAGCTGCTGTTACTTCTGTGAAGGTTTACAGTTTTATCTAAAGCCATGAATGATTCACCTCATTTTCCAAAGCTAGCTTTTGTGCGCTGCTTTCACACACAACTACACTGCCTATGAAAAACGAGAATGCTGTCTGCAATAAGAGGAGCTCATTCTCTTAACTGAAAAAAGAAAAAAACCAACTTACTTCTAGATGGCCTGGTACTGTCTATTCAGATCTCTTAAAACAAGCAGGAAAAATGCTGTGACAGGACTCTGCAAACAGCTGCGCTGGGTTCTCTTTTAGCTGGAAGGGTGAGAGGCAGACAGGCAGGGAGGAGCAGTGCACCTTCATCTGGGCCAGTCTGCAGCATGTTTTTGTGCTGCCGAAGGTCACCGAAAGGCAATAACAAACCCATCCAGGGATGTGCTGGCCTCATCTCCCCCACACTGCGGGAAGGGGAGTACATTCACACACAGAGACAACTTCAAAGAAGTACACCAAGTCCTCTGACACTGGATGTGCATCTGCTCTATTTGTCATCTGACTCTCCTTGGACTCCTTAACAGTTACGACATCTCTTAAGCACAAGCCACACAAGGCGCTGTGGTAGCACTTTCTCTCTGAAGCTGAGTGCTTTCTTACAAGGAAGAAAATCCCATGTGGTGGTGATGTCCCTGCAAGCAAGAACGACCACCTAAGCACAATGCCTGCCACTACACAGACCAGAATTTGTTCACTTTCAGAGTTATCTCCTTCTAATATCTACAGAAAAACTGAGCGTAAGATCCCAGCCTGCTCCCAGTGCAGGCATTCATCCACGTGGCAGAGGGCTGAGCTGGGGATGCCCGCCACTGCCACGTTCCCCTCCCCTGCATGCGTGGGGGACTTGCAGCCCAGGGTGCCTGTACAAGCTGCTGATGGACATCTTCCAAAGGAGGGAACAACAAGGAATATTTATTGGCAAAATACTTCCCAGGGACTGTCCTATTTTTGTATTTTAACAAAGGAACTGAGAACTGCCTGCATCACGCAGATAGAGGTTCAGCATGCTGAACATACTCGGTGGCCTGAGAAGCGCCAGCAGCACACGGGTTCACTGGGAGCACAATCAACTCTGCTGACTTTCCCCAGAAACGTCTCTATGTCAGCATACAGCAATGCTGGAGTTAGTTCTGCATGTTTTATCTCCACCGACACATTCAGTACTGGCCATCCTCTTTCTCTCTCTGGGTTATCTCAGCCTTCCCCTAGCTTTAGTTGGCTGTAACAGCATCCAATGGGAAAACACAGATCTTTGATATTAAGTGGGTATGACTCCACAACAATCACTACTCTGCTTGCTGCAGAAACCCAACAGAGGATACCTGAAGGCATGCAGCAGCATGTGATGCAGTACAGCCCAGAAAATGGCTAAGGACTGAGACACAATTAAATGCAAGGCTGACATGACTGGCTATTTATTCCAGCAGTGGCTTTGAGCCTAGCACTAACTAGATGTCCCAATTACCCAGAGTTCTACATCTTGAGAACTTCTCTGAAATGCCTTTTTACTAATGTTCAGAGCTGAATACAGGGAAGAGAACCAAAACCTGCATCACCCCACCCCGTTCTCCTTTGCAGATCACAGGGCGTTTGCTGTGTTTTCCATATTCAGTTACCACTAGTATACAAGTTTACTGATCATCATAAGGCTCATCTTGCCTCCACTCACACATGAGCAGATGCAGGAATCCAAACAATGTCCAACAGTCTCAAGGAGACTTTACCCTTTGAAAGGTCAAAAGGAGAAAACACTGCCATAGTCTTATTCTTCAAAAGCTTTGAAGAAATCCCCGTATTTCAAATCTTTCCTCTTTTACATACACCAAACAGATCTGCTTCCCCTGCTATTTCATCAGGCTCTGTCCATGTTTGCCTCAACACAGAAATGGCAGCACTCTGACTCTTGAATGAGATTTCCTTCAGCAGTTCCATTTACCTCAAGTTAAAAGTTACACAGCTCTTGAATCTCTTTGTTTTTTGTTCTGCATAGCTTTCCACCCATCTCATATCAGGAATTTGGGTTCCAGTTTTTGATTGGGTTGTTCCCTGATTTTCTATCACAATTTATGCATTGATTGGCTAAAAAATCCCCCCTTTTCTAGCACTTCACAGTACCAGCAATATTCCATCTTGGAAAAAGAAAATCTTAAGAGTCAGAAAGTTATCTATCTGAACTGATTAAATGACATAGTGTTAAAATGCTGTTTTGTATCACAGTTATGACTTTGATAGGAGCAAGTGAAAGAGAAGAACGGGGGTAACTGCACACACTAGCATTCTTTCTGCTCTCACACTCGCTGTTAGGTAATTTAGGCACAATTGAAACTACGGCATTAGGCATTAAAAAGCATACTTTCCTGCATTTCACAAACACGACATGCTAAAATCAATGGATGCCCTGATCCTGTGTCTGTTTCCTAAAACCCAGTGAAGTCCCCTTACTGACTTAAGTAAATGTAACCTAACAGCCTGAACAGGCAGAAGGGGCTACAAAACAGGGTACAGATGGCCTAAGAGGCCTTCAGCTCCGAAGCAGGAGGGCACCTTCTTAACAACTTACCAACGTCTTATCTCCGCTGTCTTCTATTTTGATCCTTTTCTTTTTGATACTTGCAATTGATCTTGACTCTTCAGCAGAGTCCTCTGGTACTTTCTTCCTTTTTTTGTCAGAGAGCATATGATTAGAATTGCATAACACCCTGTCACCTGCAGTGTCCCCTGTGACACATTCAGCTGGCTTCTTTTTCCTCTCCTTGTTCTTTTTGTTGCTTTCTAGGGGTGTTATTTTTTGGCTTTTAGATGCACAGTCGTTGTTTAAAGAAACTTCTGAAAAAGTTGTTTCCTTATCTTTTTGAATCTTCCTTTTCTTTTTCTTCTTGGTTGCTTCATTATTATTCTTGCTTTTCTTCCAGATTTTTCTCCCAGACAGCTCTTCCTCCTCAGACTCAACTTCTTGCGATGTAGGGAGACATTCACCAAGAACTCTCTGACTGTAGCACTGGTCATCTTTACACTTTAAGGAGGAAACAGCTTTCCTTTCCTTTTTCTTCTTCTTCTTCGTCTCTCTGATACTTTCCGGGTTCTCAGTAGTGTCCTTTTCCTCTTTATCTGCCAACCTAATTTCCTTACTGTGCCTTTCTCCGAAGTCGTTTACTGCAACGGGACTATAACAAACTGCAGAGATGTTGTTCTGATTACCTGCTAGTGGCAAAAAGGAGTCAGACTTCTTTTTCTTCCTCTTCTTTCTTCTCATATAACCCTTCCCATCGTTACAGATAGTATCTGTTCCATGACTTTCACCAGAAATAGATCTTCCTTCTGAAGTGTGCACATTTGTTTCTTTGCAATCTTTTTGAGACTGTTTATATTCACTGTCCTGGATGTCTGCTAATGCTAAAGAAAAGGTGTCTTTCTTCTTTTGTTTCTTAGTTACTTCACCATCCAGTTTCAAATTCAAAGTGTTATTTCTCCCACTTTTTGCAAAAGCAAATTTATTTTCCTGAACATCACCCAAATGACGATTTGAAAGCTCCACATCACTATTTTGTTTACTCTCCAGTGATAAGGAGGCACGACATCGGTCTTTTTTTCTCTTCTTTTTGAACACTTTACTTTTAGAACATTTTACCTCTGATTCTTCTTCTTGTTCTAAGTCCTGATGGCCTTCTAGATACACAAAGTCTTCTGAATGTGCTTCTTTTGGTAATTCAAAGCTAACCTTCCTCTTTTTGTTTTTCTTCTTCTTCAGATTTAATTGGTCTGAACATTCATCATCTTTCACACTTTCCTTCTCCCTTACCCTTGTTTTTGTCTCAAACCAGTCATCATCCTCTGCTTCAGTGACAGCCTGGATTCTTTCCTCAGTTTTAATGACAGTCAGGCTCCCACTGCTTCTCACTTTTTTCTTTTTCTGTGCAGGTTCCTCATGAACTTGTTTTCTCTTTTTATTGACTGTCATTCTAAAAGAAAAAAAAAAAAAAAGAAATGAAGATGTTACTGTGCAGCTTCAAGACAATACTGCAAATTCTGGCCTATCTGGTGTTCCCTTCCTCTGAAACCTGTCCACATCTTTGATTGCAAAACTGGGGAAAACAGCATCAGAGACCACGGATTTTCAGAGATGGAGGAACCAGAAGCATACACTGCACTGAACTACAGTTACTGGAGCGGTGAAGGAGCCGCCTTGTTCTTTCTTTTTAACAGCTTCAGAGCTGTTACTGTCACAAAAACATCTATCCTCCAAAAACCCTTCCTAGCAAGACATGTACAGAATCATAGAATCATAGAATGGCCTGGGTTGAAAATGACCACAATGATCATCCAGTTTCAACCCCCCTGCTATGTGCAGGGTCGCCAACCACCAGACCAGGCTGCCCAGAGCCACATCCAGCCTGGCCTTGAATGCCTCCAGGGATGGGGAATCCACAACCTCCTTAGGCAACCTGTTCCAGTGCGTCACCACCCTCTGAGTGAAAAACTTCCTCCTAATATCTAACCTAAACCTTCCCTGTCTCAGTTTAAAACCATTTCCCCTTGTCCTATCACTGTCCAGCCTCATAAACAACCACTCCCCCTCCTGTTTATATGCTCCCTTCAGTACTGGAAGGCCACAATGAGGTCTTCCCGGAGCCTTCCCTTTTCCAAGCTAAACAAGCCCAGTTCCCTCAACCATTCTTCACAGGAGAGGTGCTCAAGCCCTCTAATCATCTTAGTGGCCCTCCTCTGGTCTCTGGATGTAATGTATATACAGTACAGTTTAGGTGGATTTCCACATAAGTAAGAGGCCATGCTTAGGCACACCGGCTTTGTATCCCTTCATCTTCCACGTAACACCACAGGATCCTTCCAAGGCGCTCCAGTCCCGGTGCGGCACGGCCCCGCCGCCCCTCTGGGGACGCTGCCTATGAGGGGGTGACAGCAGCGGCCCGCGGGGCACCTGAAACGCTCCCCCTTTTGTTGAGGAAACCCTCGAGCCTGCTTCGGTTCTCATCTTTTAATCGACAATGAATGCACAGAAGAGCCTTCTGTAAGGCCCCACAGGCGGAAAGGCGCTGCCCCAGCCCTTCCTGGCCGCGCAGCCGCTCCCTGCAGGGCCGCCAGAAACCTCGTCCTCTCCCGAAGGTAGAGATGAGGCCCCGCCCCCGGCGTGATGAGCAGGAGCGGGATTCAGCCCGAAGTCCCCGTTTCCCTCACGGACAGCACGGAGAGAGCCGTGCCCGCGAACCCACAAGCAGCGGCGGCCACCCCTTACCTGCCGCGACCCACGCGCAGCGCGCCACCCCGGAAGGAGAATGGCCCCGCGTCCGCCGCTCTGCCCCGCCCCCGCGGAATGGCGCCGCCGTTGCCGTGGCGACGCGGTGCGACATGGCGGCGGGCGGGCCGCGGGCGGGCCTGTGGGAGCGGCTGTGCGCAGGTGGGCCCGTCCGGCGCCGCGGGGCTGAGCGGCCTTCCTATGGCCCCGTTCCCGCAGGGCAGGAGCACAAACGTCCCTTTTGGCCGTCGGTGTGACTCTGCCGTGCTGCCGTGGGGCGGAAGCGCGGTGTAGGCGCAGAGCAGCGGTCACGGCGCTGCTCGGGTGTGGGGCGGTGACTGCCGCGGGGAGCCCCGCGCTGGGTTCCGTCACGGGAGTGGGCGGGGCCTTTGGAGGTCGGAGCGGTGTCAGCGCTCGGTGAGGCACAGCGTTGGGCTCTGAGTGATGGCGGCAGCCCCGCTTGTTCCTCAGCTTTGCGGTGGCCACGGCTGCTCGGGGAGCTGTGTCCCACACCGTGGTTCTGCGCAGCCCGGGGTGTTTTTGATGTACTGCTTTGTAATGCCTTAAGGTAGTACTTCATGTACAAACGGCAATTTCTAATGTAAGAGTGAAGTTGTTTGTTGCAATGTGACGGCTGAGGCATCTGCACTGCACACACAGGGTGATGCGGCACATCCCATAACAGATCAGTGGTGTGGTACAGCCCATAGTAGAGGAGCAATGTGGTAAATCATGTTTTTAAACTGAGACAGGGAAGGTTCAGTTTAGATATTAGGAGGAAGTTTTTCACACAGAGGGTGGTGACGCACTGGAACAGGTTGCCCAAGGAGGTTGTAGATGCCCCATCCCTGGAGGCATTCAAGGCCAGGCTGGATGTGGCTCTGGGCAGCCTGGTCTGGTGGTTGGTGACCCCGCACACAGCAGGGGGGATGAAACTACATGATCACTGTGGTCCTTTTCAACCCATTCTATGATTCTATGATTCTAGATCCCATAACGGAGGAGCACTGGCCCTGAGTGCTCTGTCTCTCAGAGCCTTTTGTGTTGCGTGACCCAGGAGGGTTTGGTGTCCCTATCAGATTCATTGCCATTCTTGGTTATTTTTCTTACCTTGATTTGCTCTAATTTCAGTGGGTCATGTACTACTCCTGCATTGGTGTTTTTGGAAGTGGAGAAGATCTTAGGTCTTAGCAATGTCCTGGGGACTTGACTGCTCAAAGGGGAACATAGGGGAAGTTGAAAAGCAGTGCTGTATATCAGTGAAACCAATGGTTGATAACATGTGAGCATCTGCATTAAAATATTTTATATTATTATTTTTTGATCAAAAATCTTTTTCCCAACGAGGGGTTATTTTATAGCTGAAAACCTTGAACTTGACTTAAAGTCAGTACAAGAGACTTCAAAATGTTGCCTTTTCTTAGCATATCAGGTCTTGTATTAAACTAGTACTTGTTGTATACTGACTTTGTTGTTTCAGACCAGAGTACAGGCTTTCAGAAAGTAATGCTTGGTTAGAATAAAAGTGGTTTTAAAATCTTTCATGTAATTGTTGTACTTTTTACTCTTAGAGTACGAAGCAGAACAGCGTCCATTCCCAGACATCCCTGAATCAGCACAGAAATCTGTGAGTATAGTTCAAGTACAAGATCTTCATAAGGCATCATGTTTTAAATAACAGAATAGGAAAATTAGGTACCCGCAGAGTAGATTCATTCATAAAATGAAAACAACTACATTTTGTAAACAACTTTTGTCAATCAACAAATGCAATATTCCAAATCATGGCTTTTGTCTAAAGCAACTTGGGGAGTGCTGTCCTAAAATTAGATGGCAGCTGTGTTTGGTGTGCACGGCCTGCTGCCTTTTGTCTTCAGCTGTTGGCTTTGCAGGCGGGAGGCGGAAGTGTGCAGGGATCTCATGCTGCTGCTGGAGCAGGCAGACCCAGCACTGATGTGTGAAACAGAGGGAGCAAGCACCGCCAAGGAGTTACGGCCCAGTTTCACGTATGTGGTAGGTCACTTAGATGTGACCACTGAAGTCAGAGGAATTAAATTCAATCACAGCTTCCTGAAGTCTAGTTTTGACCAAGTAAATTCAGTCTAGGAAAACTAGTTTGGCAGACAGAAGCAGTACACAAGAACGAACCCTTTTAGCTCTTTCTCTCCAGCAGTTCTATAAGCAGCAAAATTAATTATTTTAATAATCACAGAGTTAACTTTCATTTAAACTAGGCATTTCTTATTACACTGTATTTAGGTTACTTTCTTCAAGGCTTTCTGGTTCACATTGTCTGACACTTGGCAAGTTTAGGCCTTCACATAATATATCATGTTTCCTTAAGTGAAACTAGCTTCATCACAGGACATTATTAAATTTGAATTGTGTACTCTGCTTAGAACATTCATGAGTCTAGGCATTATATATTGACATATCTGAGCATTTACTGCCAGAATGTAATAGTATCCCTTTTTATGTTGATGTGTACTTTTTTAAATTTCCTGAAGGATCATTTTATGTATCTTGCAAATATCAGTGCAGTCGTTGCATATGATACTGCAGTCACTGACTTGCAGTGTATTGTACATGTGGTGGTGTGGGCCCACTATTTGCTCTTCAGCAACTCATAAATCCAGCTGAATTTCAAAGGGAAACTATTGAGATGACATCATTTTCACAGCACATTTTCATACCAAATATAGTGGTAGTGCACTCTTGCGTATGTAATGAGAGATATCTGAGTTTCTGTAACAGATGTAGTTCACAGTCTGCTAAAGGTACTCTTCTGGCTCACAGTAACAGTTCTTGTACTTCTAAATACATAAGTAAAATTGTGGACTTCTTTTTTTTGTGGCAACTGTAATTGTTCCTGTATGAAGAAACTTAAGATTGGCATTTGCACCTGTTCTGAACTTATCTACTTGTGCTTTGTTTCTTTTAGAAGTACTGAGCAAGACAGAAACAGATATGTAAGCTTCTGAGTGGAAGAATACTTATTCAGAAAAAATTGCCAATTTTAATTTTCAAAAAATTACTGTTTTTTAGAATTTTTTTATTTTCAAAATTATGATATCTTACCACCTTCTTTTAAAAACAGTCACACGCCTTCTCCAAGCCAAGAATGTTTTCATTCAGTGGAAACTGCAAAAAATTTAAAGTGAAATTGTTTGGTTTTTTTAAGTGTGCGGGAAATACGGAACTGATTTAATATTTGTTCTAGAAAATTAGAATTTCTTTTCTTTTTTTTTTTTTTTAACTGACTGACCTTACAGCGTTCCCTGCTGAATTGGTTTCTACATTTCTTTCAGTTTGACTGGGAGATTTATATCGGTTATGTTTATCTTAAACAGGTGAGTTTGGAAGCGGGAATGTTGCAGCCATTATGTACAGAACAATTTTACCCATCCCCTGCAGCTGATGCAGTTGTCCAACAATTGCTTCCCATACCCAAGGCAGCCCCCCTTCCAGAAGCGCCTGATCCAAAAACATGTAAGTAGGGGTATATTACCTTGAACCCTGCTGTGAATATTTTTCTCAGTTTGGCAGGGGTTTGTCATTGGCTGCAGTTCATCACAGAATCACAGAATCGTTAAAGTTGGAAAAGGCCTCTAAGACCATCGAATCCCACCATCCACCTACCACCAGTATTGCCCTCTAAACCATGTCTGTGAGTACCACATCTCCACGGTTCTTGAACCCCTCCAGGGATGGTGACTCCACCACCTCCCCGGGCAGCCTGTGCCAGTGCCTGGCCACTCTTTTAGAGAAGAAATGTTTCCTAATAGCCAACCTGAACCTCCTCTCGTGAAACTTTAGGCCATTCCCTCTTGTCCTATCACTATTACTGGGGGGAAGAGGCCGACTTCCACCTGACCACTACCTCCTTTCAGGGAGTTGTAGAGAGCAATAAGGTCTCCCCCGAACCTTCTCTTCTCCAGACTGAACAATCCCAGTTGTACTCCAGACCCCTCACAGCTCCATTGCCCTTCTTTGGACACACTCCAGGGCCTTGATGTTTTTCTTGTAGTGAGGGGCCCAGGGCTGAACACAGCACTTGAGGTGCAGCAT
The DNA here is from genome assembly GCA_016647715.1 of Pavo muticus. Taxonomy (NCBI): domain Eukaryota; kingdom Metazoa; phylum Chordata; class Aves; order Galliformes; family Phasianidae; genus Pavo; species Pavo muticus. The sequence continues at coordinate 86,617 of JACDJE010000128.1, forward strand.
TACCAATGTTGAGTATAGAGGGATGATCTCCTCCCAGTCCTGCTGGCAACACTATGTCTGATACAAGCCAGGATGCCACTGGTGTTCTTGGCCACCTGGGCATACTAGTGGCTCATGTTCAGCTGGTTGTTGACCAGCACCCTCAGATCCTTTTCTGCTGCACAGATTTCCAGCCACTCTGCCCCACACATTGCATAGGGTTGTTGTGACTGATATGCAGGACACTATGCTTGGTCTGGTTGATTCTCATGCACTTGGCCTCAGCCCGTTGATGCAGCCTATCTAGATCCCTCTGTAGGGCCTTCCTACTCTCAGGCAGATCAACACTTCCCCTAGATTGGTGTCACCTGCAAACTTAATGAGGATGCACTCAAAGCCGTCATCCAGATCATCAGTAATGATATTAAACAGGACAGGCCTGAATACTAACCCCTGGGGAACACCACTTGTGACCCATTGCCAGCTGGATGTAACTCCATCCACCAGCACTCTCTGGGCCCGGTCCTCCTGCCAGTTTTTTACCCAGCAAAGAGCATACCTGCCAAGCCACAGGCTGCACCTTCTGCAGGAGAATATTGTGGGAGACAGTGCCAAAGGCTTTGCTGAAGTCCAAGTAGACTACAACAACAGCTTTTCCCTCATCCACCAGGCAGGTCACCTGGTCATAGAAGGAGTTGGTCAAAGTGCTAAAAGTTCAAAAGCATTAAAAAAAAAAGCATCTAACAGCTGAAGTGCTAACAGTTACACCACCTTTCCTTAAGTGGAACTTCCCCTGGTCTGTGTGCAGGAGCCAGCTTGGCCTCTGTCAGGTGAAGAGAGCTCGAATGTACATGCAGTAGGAATTATTAGCAATGTCTAGCTGTTATGGTATTCTGCTATCTTCCAAATAAGTAACTTTATTTGACCAGTTAGATCAGAGAAGGACAGGTATTTCTGCTTCTAAATTAATAATGCAAAATTAGGATCTACAGATTAGGCAGATTAATTTAAATTTAAACTGCTTTCAAAATATTGTTTTACTCAAGTGATTACAAATCAGAGTGGAAATAGCTCTCAAGTTTTGTTATATTGTTTTTATCAATTTCTATAACATTTTTACCAATTTACCAAGTAATGGTATGTTTTTAGTGTTTCAGCTGTGTGTTGCCAGAAGAGGAAGTGTCTATGACTTCATCCTTATCAAACACACTAAAACCAGAATACTTACTGTATGGCAGGTAGCCTGGCTTTAAATTGAGGGCAGCACTTCAGCCAATAAGTCATCCCTGCTTCTCTGAGATTCTGGTTTGTTCACCATTCTAAGAGTAGGGCTCTTACAGCTATACATGGGGTCGTGCTCCCTGTTCCCACAGGCCCAGTGAACTTGGATTCCTGCACATATGGTGTCTTCATCAGAGGAGACCGAAGGCTCCTTCACCTTAACCAGTTTATAAGTTGATGGTGGAAGGTCCTGCTGGGGAAGATGAGGATGTGGGGAAAAGCTGAGAAGGAGACAGCGTGGATGTCTTGGGAAGTGTACAGCCATTAGGCTTTATGTAGAACAAAGACAATGGAAACACTGGGTTGTTTTTTGTGGTGTTGTTTTGTTGGTGTTTTTTTTTTTTTTTTTTTTTATTTATTTGTTTGTTTGTTTTGTTTTTTGGTAACACTGACAGTAGCTGCCTTCTTTTGCATAGAATTCAGAGCATGAGCACACGGGAAATAGGGCAAGTAGAGCTCAGTGTTCTGTCAGTGGAAACATAAACAAGAGAGATGCCAATCCAGACAGCCCTTTCAAGGTGTGTAGATTAATGTTCAGATTCAGAAGGATCTGGTGAGTAGGAAGTAGTTAGGAGAGAAATCACAGCACCACTAAAATACAACTTCTTTTTCCCCTCTGCCTAGAAAGTCAGTTTTATAACCAACTCTATTACAGCAGATTGTTAAGAGCATGAATGCAGATACCAGAAAAGGTCTGGCTGTCAGAGCCCTAAGTGCAGTGAGGCACATTTGCTGTTCTTCCTGTCAGGGTAAATCAGTCCACATTGCTTCTCGTTTCCTCGTGCTGAACTGCTTCTGGTGTCTGAGTTTTACTCTAGTCTGACATCTTTGAGGCACGCTGCAGTGCGCAGTGTTGATGCACCTTTGGTTTGAAATTTACTCAAGACAGACCTATGGCTGTATCAAAGTTTAGAGAATCTGTACGTGGTTCAAGCTGCAGTGATATTGATAAAATGACTTATACTTCATTTATGTTATCTACTGTTTGTGAAGTGTAAGTGCTTCTCTGTAAGTGAAAGCTGTACTGTTTTTTGCAGGTTCTCCTCAAGAATATTTGGAGTACTACATATTTCCAGTGCTCTTACCCGGAATGACTGAACTTCTGCATCAAGCAAAGAAGGAAAAGTGCCTTCAGGTTAGTTGTTAGTTTTCGGTTCAGATCGCTGTCAGGAAGTTATTTCACAGGTTGTGTTTCTTTATTCGTTCACATGAAAACCAATGACAGTAGTCTGAAATAATATATTGTGAGTTGTTTTGGATCTGGTTTGCTTGGAATGGTTTTTTGTCTGGTAATCCAGAACAGACTGCATACCACACACACTTCATCATTATGCCAGTGTCTGTTCACCCCAACTCTCCTTAAATATTCAGTTGCATCTAGCCAAAGTTGTGTTGTATTTCAAAGAAACGTGCTTGCTTTCAGATTATTGTGCATCACTCATTCCAGAGACATAAAGAACTTGACGTTTACTCAATACAGTTCATTTCATTACTCAGTTATTTTTGCTGGTCTGACATCCTAAGATAGGTATAATTTCTATTTTAGATTTTTAAAATTCTGTATAAATTCATTCCATCGAAGTGGAAAGCAGGGTATTCAGCATTGATGAGCTTATAAAAGATGTACCTTTAAAAATATTTGTCTTCTATGTGTATTTATGTATTTCTTCTGTCTGTGTATAAATGTACCTAGAGAGACAGCCCACATTGTACATAGGGGATACTTAAGAATACATTAGAACCAGTGCTAAAGAAAACTCACTGTATCAACCTAACTCCCAGGCCCCCAGCAATAGGTTAGGAGCTCAGGGTTGTTGGGTTTGCATCATTTCTGCTCTTTTCTCCAGCTGTGGAAGTAATTTTTAAAATTTCTTCCCTACTTTTTGCCTGTCATCAGCAGTTTTCATGCTAATACTTACCTCTTCTATATTTTTATGCCTGTGACTGAGCCTCCTCTTACTTGCAACTTCATAGTACCAAGAGTAATTAATATAGATGGCAGTCTCTCTTTTGTACATGATAAATATCTGAGGAATACAGTCTGTGCCATTGGGGTAAAAATTAAAATGAAAGCTAAGTGAGGATGATTTTGACTTACTAGTGGGTTAATCATCTGAGGTCTTGACATACCTGCACTCCAACTACTGACATTGACTTCCTGTTATAGGTATGTGTATATGTGATAACAGACATCATGGAACAACTTGTAGAAGCTACATGTGCAGTGTTTGCCATTGCCCTCGATGTGAATAGCAAAATTCACTAATTCACTTACCAAAAATTCACTTACCAAAAATTCACTTACCAAAAATTCACTTACCATGCTTGACTGGACACTCCAAACTTGTATTTCATATCCAAATCTGTACTTTTAATAACAGTAAGTTATTTCCATTTTTTGCTTTGCCTTTACAAGGTTTGTGTCTGTCTGTGAGATGATTGGTTTTATAGATATGTTTGTAGGTATTTATAATTTGTGATTAATACAGGTGAAATAAGAAAGAGGTCAGTGGACGAGTCATTGTGGCTTGACATCTCTATACATTATTCCTGCCATCATCTTTACGTTATCTGGCCAAGAACAAATTGAACATATATATTATTCATCACACTTTAATGAAATTTATATTGATTCAGATTTTGTTTAAAGGAAGTAGATATTGTCTAACAAAAAGACCATGTTTTGAAGCTGCCTTAAAATACAGTCCTAAATAGGTATTACGTATTTTTGAAGGCAATAGAGCAGCACTTCATAATAATACCAAAGAATTCTTAGAAATACTTTAGTTTTCAAACTCAGCTCAAATCTAAGATTATTTTGTCCATTCCTAATCTGAGATATTTTGCAGAGGCTCTGTGGTATTTATTTTGTAAGTATCTGTCCTCAGAATAGATTTTTGTATGCTTCTGTGCGTTGCTTTGTAGAAAACTTAAAACCAAATGCCAAGTTTAAGCAATTATTTTCTAATATCTAGAAACACCATAAAAATCAGCACAGTGGTTTTTGTGGTTATATGAAGAAATCCGGATATTGAGGAAGGAAATTTAGGAAAGCAAGCTTATGCCAGATGATCATTTTCCACTGTGGCATCGTTTCCTCTTTTTGAACAATAACCGGTAAAACAATAGCTCTTGATCCTTGCCATATAAACGAATACTTGTGTTCTTTTCCATTACTGACCAGGTGTTTGTACTTGGACATTCTGTTTCCTTTTCTGACTGAAACGTGTAATTTCTCATTGTTCTGTTGTTTTGTAAGAAAAATGTTGATCTGTATGCATTTGAAGGAAAAAACCGTGCCGTATCTAGTATTAAAGTGGTTATTGCAATGGCTGGTACTGACTTTTAGGATAAAAAAACAGAACCCTTAGAAAGCCCAGAGAAAGCTGAGGGCAGGGAGAAAGGATTCTGTGATAAACACAGCGGAAGTAGCTTCAAAAATAGGAAGAGAACAAAGAGTAAAAAGATTCATGGAATTCATGAGAGAACAGGAGAGGAACATGATTAATTGTGATTAAGGTAACTGAAATTGTAAAGGATGAGAACAGAATATGGGATTTGAATTCTGGCTAGACATGAGTCATTAAAGCCCCTTTACAAAGGGCAGCTCCAATAGAATAAAGCAGTGGAAGATAAATGGAAGAAGAAGAGCAAAAAGGAGAGAAATAGTCGAAATGAGGGCAGGCACTGCTGTGTGAGCCTGGGGGAGGAGAGAGGGAATGGTGAGGGAGAGTGAAGAGCGGGTTGTTGATGAGAGGACTGGAGGTCTTCACGTGTTAAAGGGGTTGAAGAAGAAAATTGAAATGGGATAAGGGAGTTTGGGTCATGGGAACAACAGAGGAACTCAAGGAAGAGATCAGAAAAGACACCTGTCTGGAAAGGCAGAATTATAGAATCAGCAGGGAAGTGCAGAAAAGGAGTCATGTGTAAGAAATCTGCAAGATCTTATTTGGAAAGTGATAGAACAACTTACACATTTCATTTGTAACAGGCTACTTTGCATTATATAGTGAGTGCACATGAGAAATCTGACAAGCAAAACCCTAGAAAAGCTGCCAGCTGCCAGATATATCTGCAGGCTTCGAACGAAGTGGGAGCAGCCTGCAGGAGCTTCATTTTTACATGAGAGATGAAAGAGACCTATCAGATTGTCCAGTGCATTCCCTTGCTGGTTTTTTTTCTATTGTCCTGCGCTTTGTCCTGTCTGCTTTCAAATGTCTCTGGGGAAAGATATTTTATTAAATCTTCTCTTTCATGAAACTTAAGTAATGCATTCATTTGTCAGAATTAAGACTGAACAGGGTTTAAACATTTTTATTTTCGTAACTATGATTTTTCTTTCTTGTTGGCAATCGCAGAAGGGGATTGCTGTAACAGGCTCTGTGTGGAATATGTTTGGAGTATGTTAAATCAGGGAAAGCAAACGGAAGAAGATCATCTGATAACTCCATCACCAATATCTTTGCATGATTATTACCAAGCACACTGAAGAATGGAACATGAATTCTGATCATAAGTAGTTAATAAAGACATCTGCAGGTTAACAGTGCGCACTGTGCAGATATTTCCTGTGTTTATCTTGATTCATGTGGCATAGGAGGAATGTGTCAAAGACAGGTCAATTTATGTCATTCTTTCCCTTCTGTAAATGTTGACTGCTGTGCAACTAAAGATTTAATTGACTAGCAGAGTGAGCTGTTTCCTGGCAGAAAAGAAATAAAAGGAAAAAAAAATGAATAGAAAGGGCTTAGACTGAATTCCTCTCTGATAAGCTCACTGAATCTGACAAGGATAGGCTAAGATGAATTTGATTCACTGATAACTGTTTTGACAACATTATTCTGATCGTTTTTCTTCCCATTGCAAGGGAACTTAAAGCAGATTAAATTACTAATGCTGGATTAAATTTAATTTTCTTGACAAAGCATAGAATTTGGCCTCGGAAACAATTCACTAAACAATGGATCCAGTTTTGTGCTGGGCTTGGGAATATCTACATAAGGACAATCAAAGACTGTTTTCAGATTCTGTTCAAGTAAAAGCCATCATGTAAAATAAACTGCAGAAATCTCCCTAGTAAAGGGTGTTGGTGTCTCAAAACTTGGGTGTTTGGCTTCTAGGGGCAGTGTTCCGTGTTGTCCTGAGAAGTGAGAAAATCCCTTGGAGAGATGTACATGTTCTACACAGCCAAGCACTGTAATGGAGCTCTACATGAACCCCAAAACTTTTGTTGTGAAACCTGAAAAGGGATGTGGGGTTCAGGACTGAAAGGTGTTGTGCAATCTCCTTATTCTGTTCTCCCACTTACCTTAAAAGCAGTTTTCTTTCTTTTCTGTGGAAGACTTACTGTATGTCTACCTATGGTAAGATTCTTAGAAAAGTAGGTGCTTTCTGGGGTGTTGTCTAGGAATGCTGTGATGTCTGTGAACTTCAGTGTTGTCATCCCCTGGTTACACGACCACCCTGCATCCTTCACTGTGCAGTCAGGAGCTCAAAGAACTTCCTCATCCACTTCACATGTGGCTGTGACACAAAGTGACCCTCTGTGTTGCATGCTAGATCCCAGACCTTGACAGAATGACACCGCTTCTGTTCTACCTTGCTGTTCACATGCACCCATCTTTTTTTCGCCTCGTATTCATGCAGTATGGGAAGAAACACAGATGGTGAAGGTAGCACGTAGAATTAAGTAATCCTTCATGCATTAGATCTCCAATTGCATAGTTATTCTGCTTCTCTTAGCAAATGGCAGTATTTCCTTCATTTCTTACAGTTATTCAAGGCTCCAACCTTTTTCATGACATCTAACAGTTTTCACTAGTGTATTTGACCAATACGAATTGTTTTCCTGAAGAGTAATGATTTCAGCTTAATATCCCATCTGGCACGGTAAGTGTTACCTTCTGCATGGGAATAGGCATTCTTTCTTCTAAATGGCTGCTAGTTTAATAAAGTGCTGATTGTCTCTCTTTGGCAGTGGCTAAATATCTTTTATCATTCACTCTCTGGCTGTGTATGTCCGTAACACATCTTGTATAAGAGGGATCCTGAGCAGAATAGTTAATTCAGACCAGCAATCTAGATTATATTTTCCATGTCATGGAACCATACCTGATTCCTAAAAAGAAGAATAAGCAGCTGTAGTCATTTGTACATTTTATTTGCAAGGATGGAATGCAGAGAGGAAACCTCTAGGAAAAGACAGGCCTTAATTCTATACTGATCAAAATTCATGCTTGGTATTTTGATCTCAAAAGATATTTTGTAGTATGTAGTGCAGTCCAGTTGAACAGGTCCTGTTCAACTGAGTCTGCAGTTATAGGCTGCATCTGGACTACCCAACAGGAGATTTTATGTGAGCTGCCATGCAACACGCTGTCATGTATGTGTCTTACATGTGCACAACACCTTCAGGTTTGCTCTGTGCAAGAGAAAACAATATTCCATCAATGTTCTTTCAAATCCTTGGAAGCAGTGAAGTATTTTAAGTATGACAATAGAGCTTTGAACAAAATGGCAAGCAGTTTACAACATATTTTCATGTATGAGTTCTGTTAATTTCTTTGCAATGAGATTGCCACTAAGAAAGATTACCCTTCAGTGACATTTCTTTCAGCTATACTTGTGAGTATCAAGATAATGTATGTAAAATTTTCTCACTCATTTTTTGACTTGGCTTGACATTATAACTTGACGTTTTGGCATTTCACAAAAGGTCTAAAATTTTGGCTGAGCCACTGACTGTTGGCAATAGCAATATTTAAGGAGACAGAGTAACGTCCCATATATTTTATTTAATAAAAACAGTCAGTTTAGCATCTGTTCCTCTCCACTAGTAAAAACATGTGACTAATCCAAAGATAATAAATAATTTGAAACTATCTTCTATCTTTAGAGAAAAAGGACCAAATTTATTGCCTGTGATTTCCTAACGGAGTGGTTATACAAGTAAGTAAGTTAATCATGGCTTTTACTGTTAATATTATGTCCAGTGGCTCTAAGACATTAATTTCCAAATGGAATAGCTGCACTTTAAATTAATATGAATTGCTTTCTTTTTCTCTTGTGTTTTTTTTTTTTTTTTTTTTTAATTAGCCACAACCCAAGGAGGAAAGATGAGTCATTCACAGAGTTCTTTTCCATCCCTTTTGTTCACGACTGGCTAAAGGACCAGTAAGTTACTGCAGTACTCAGACTAACCTCTTTTCATTCTTTTCCACCAGTTATTACAAAAATGTAATATAGCTGCAGTGCATTATGTTTTTTCCACTCTAAATGCCTTCTACTTTGTGCAGTAAAGAACTATATGATCCTTTCTAACTCAGTAGTGCATTGTTTACAACATATTTTTGTATTAGGGTTGTTCACAGATAAATTGGTTTAGAATTCTTAAACATCAGTTGTTATACAGAGCAGGACTTTCAAATAACCTGGTGGTATTATGAGTGTCACTGTATTCAGGAACAAAACAATGTTTTTAATGCTGGTTCCTGCAGTGGAAATCTTTGGGGAAATACAGTCTAGAAGTTCTTCCTGTAACTGTAAGCAGCCGTTTTAAAAATACTTGTAATGATCTTTGGCATTAGTATGCAGTTATGCCCGTATTTATCACTTTGCATTTGAAAAACGAGCACTTGTTTCAGCAGTCTCAACCCTAGGTTCCTCGTTATTCCCACAGAGCCCACCTACATAGCAGTTTTGAAACATTTGTTACTGTTCTTGAGGTTGCAGTTTGTTTTACAATGTAGCTGTTGTATGAAAAAAGAAAAAATGTACAGCCCAGGGTGAGAGATTAAAGAAATTTTGAAGGTCAGATGTGAGAGACTAGATTGGTTGTTGGTGAAAACTTAGAGATGAATGTCATCGTAGACATGTTTGAGTCTTTGTGCTACGTAAGTGGAAGTTGAGCTTTCTTGAACTCATGTCACAAGAAACATAGAACAGAATTCCTTAGAACCTTGAGTCACTGACCCAGCAAGAGGAAAGCTCCTTGGCATATTCTGGTCTTTGGAAGCAAGTTGGTGAGTGAGGCATGGACACTGGCTGTCTTAAGGACAGTCATGTCATCAAAGCTGCGTAGGAAGCTTCTGCACTAAGGGAACCCTTGGAGGGTGACCCACTTCATCTCAGCTGTGTTAGCTTCAGGTACCTGTTACTGTATCATACTGCCCAGCTGCTGCTGTTCCAGCCTGGTGGGACGCTTCTAACACTTTTGTTCTCTAGATCACTAGGTGGTCTTGCCAACAAAATTCCTAATAAAGGCAGTGATTTTGGAGTTGGGAAGCTAATTATGAACTGCAGTGAGGTTGTCATACTAATTTCCTAAGCATACTAAGAGCCAATGGACAGTAACACAATTTTGATACCACTGAATGGTTGGGATGGATATCTATACATAAAATAAATGTCTAAGTTCACAGTTTTACAAACATTCCTCCTAGAAGTAAAGCTAACCTACATTGTTCCTTGCCCTCTCCTGTTCTTCATCCCAACCTGCTTCTAGTCAACATGACAGCACCTTGTTTGATAGCATTCTTGGTTATTCTGACCAGGAACCTCCTCCAAGTTAAAAATATCTCTGCCAATATAGCTCTTTAAAATGTAGATCATTTCTCCAGTCTGGTTCACGTGGGAGTGAACAGTCCTTTGCATTGGCACAAATGAAAGATTAAAATGAAGGGCTCAGGCCAAGGTGAAGAGAGCAAACGAGCTGGTAAGATGTAGAGGTGGTGGCAGGAATTGCTTAAGTCAGCTTTGCCAACAAGAGAAATACACTGTGGAATCACAGCCTGAATGACTCATAGCTTCTGCTGGGACTTGTGCTCCTAAATAACGTAGTGACAGCTCCACAAGGACACTGACATGTCAAAGTCCTATTTAAATTTATACACACTCGGTCTTCAATCCTCTGAGCAATTAGGCCTTCACAAATAATTTATTGAAAAGCAATTCTGTGTGAACACACCTTGCAATTACAGATTTCTTAACAAATATTGCTTATGAAGTAAGCATTGCTATTGTGAAATGAAAGATTGAAATATTAAATAAGAATTCATTGTCATGTCCTTCTGGGTAGGTCTTAAATAATTTATTATTATATCCTTCTGGACACGACATTTAAAATGTGATTGAATCTCTGTATTTTACTGTCATTTCTGTTTTTATCTGTAATTGTTATCTTTTTTTTCTAATATATTCCATACTTGACTATGACTTTTTTGGCTCTCCTCCAGTGCCTCCAGTTCTTCTTTGCAGGTTTTTTTTTTCCAAGAATAGTCAGTCACAGTCTTATGAGCCTCACTCCCATACGACGTGTTTCTAAGTGGGATCTTGCAGCTGAGTTTTCCTTTAGAAGGCGGCCTAAAGTCAGCTTCCAGAATTTTAAATGCAAACATTGTTGCCTCAAAAGCTGGTTGCTGTAAACTTGTAAAATTACTTCAGGTTTGTTTCCAGCTTTAGTACTTACAGTAATTGCTATGATAGCAGTACATAAAGGCCCTAGTATACTTACCTTGTGCTCTGTTTAGTACTAATAGCACTGACAACATGTGAAGGTTGCTCCAGAAGTAATGCCTCCTATTTCATTATGTTGGCCCGTGATGTCAGAGGCAGTTGTTGGTGCTATGGCAGTAGAGGTTGAACCTTCCCACCAAGGAAGGCTCTTTTTCATCACTGGTGAAATTGCACAGCTAGTGGTGGTGTCTGTGTTGAAAAATGATGTTTTGTAGCTGAGTATTTGCCCTATTAAATGGAGTTATTGTGCTCTTCATATCTGTTGTAGTTTGTGTGGAATAAATAGGAGGCATTACTTTTGGAGCCACCTACATATTATATCCCTTGGGAATCCTTGATTATTGAAGCAGATTTCATAAGCAGTAGAAGGAGCAGCCTCCACACTGACTGTTAATCTACATTTCACTCCCAGGAGAGCACAAGACATTTATGTTGCCTTGAAGGATGGCTGTACCATTTAGAGGACAGAAAACTGAAGTTTTAACAAGCAACTAACAAAAGTTTTTGGAAACTTACTGGAATATATCCCTATCCTACTTTCAACACCACTGGTATAGTCAAGTAAAATTAGTGTAATTAAAGCCTGGGATTTTTTTGCATTCCTTCTTTAAATGTGCTAATAAGCAACACTGTTGTCTTCTGTCAGTATTTTCCAGATGTTCAACCACATGTAACCAAACTGTACACAGTGAATCATGGAGCACTCAAGAGCTTGATCTGTGTTTATGCCCTAACCCCACTTAAGATTTTTAGCATAGATAGGCTGCATCTTTATTCTGAGCATTATGGGAATGTCATGGGAATGTCTTAAGCCTACTAATGAAAGAAATAGGTAGAAAATAGTTATAATAATTAAAAAAACCAACAAACATTCCATTGCACTGAGAAATATTGGTATTATAAAAGCCTGATGTTAACTGAATTTAATAACATGACAATATTTTTCAAGTTTATCTTCCACCCTTACACTCAGTGAAAGATAATGGTGTATGGTTCTAGGTTAGGAATAACTGTGTATATTTTTCTGGCTGTTGAAGATTAATCTTTGCATGCATGCACTGCAGGGATTTTAGGATCTGAAGATGCCTTTTATAAACATTTGTTCACAAGGGTTGTTTTATCTGCATTTCCTAATTTTCTGCATAGAGGTATTTACTGGATATTCATTTCTGAAGGACACATTTCCTGATTTAATGTCTGTGTGTATGAAAACAAATGTGCAGCTATAGAGCAAATCATTTATCATTGCTTTAATGAAGTGGACAGATCATATATATATAATCTACAAATGATTACTAAATCTGAAGTAGTGGCTTTCTGCCAAATGTCTGTTTGTACATATATACACATTGATTTTGCATTTCTTTTTCCCCCTCACCCACCCCCAGTACTCTAATTAGAAAAGCCTGCTGGTCTCAGCTGCCTTTACAGTTGACTTCATTGTCAGTTCTCAGATGGCCAATAGGGGTAATTTTGCATGGGTGACTGATTTCTTTCTTTCCATAATGTGCCCGTTTTCTACAGGCTTCGCTTTCTGCAGACTGTTTTATTTCACTTGTCTGTCTCTAAATTAGCCCTATTTGGTGTATGTTTAATTTGCATTAAGTTTTCTCTTGAATTTTCCTTAATAATTTGAACTTTACACTTTTTGGTGTGATGAGCAGCACCTTTAATTATATTAACAGGGAAGTCAGACAAATACATCTGTATGGATTTTATTCTGCATGGATCCAAGTAAAGAACTGACATCCCAGTAACGTGACAGAATTCAAGTTAATGAAGGATAAAATTTTGACTTAAAAGATAATGGTGTATTGGAAAATTGCATTGTCAGAACTTCACAAACTTCGTGTATTAAATATTTATGTTGTGTAATGGTGCTTTATGAGATTGAGGTTTTATGGCTACAAATCCTGATGCAGTGTCATAACTTGCCTTAATTTATGTAGAGATTGTCCAAGTGGCAATGAAAAATTGAGAACGTATTGGTGGTTTGTGGCATCTTCATAATGGCGCTACCAGAGGACTAATTGGAGACTATTATTGCTGCTGTTCCTTTTTCATGTTCTGCAGTATTTTCCTACTACAATTATAGATAATACATGCACAGTATTGTCCCCATTCTGAGGCCTTTGCATAGAAGGAAGCAATAGTCCAAATTAAATTGTACGTAGAAGGAATTTTTTCCTAAAAGCTTGGAAGTGAAATAGGTTGCAGCTCTAAATCGTTGGGTTTCCCAGCACTCTGGATTTGGAGGTGGAGAGAGGGTTGCATATCAAGCCTACATGCATATGTTTTACATTAGATCTGTTCATCATTGTATGCCATCAAAACCAATTAATCAAGACTAAAATTTACTTCTTCTTGTTGTTTGTTAAAATTGTGAGAGGCAGAAATGGAGCAGGTGATTTAGAAGTGGAATGTTTGCCTTGTCCAGGACCCATAGCCAATACTCGAGATTATTCAAGGTACAAAAGTGTGATCCGATGAAGCTGTGTAAGATTCAGAGAATGGAGGCGGGCAGTAGGGGCCTATATTTATTTATATGTTTATATATTTATAAATTTATTTATTTATTCTTAATTTAGCTATTGATAGTATCTTTGAAATGCCAGCTCATTTGCACGTCCTTACTTCAGGAGATTAAATTTGCCCTTGCCCACATTCACAATTCTTCAAAAATGTACCTTCCATAAAATACACAAAAATGCTTCCTTATATACTGTAAGGAATTTTTTGTTCAAATGCTTTCCTCTTCTTACAGTGTATTTAGATTACTGCAGAAAACCAGTGGTTCATGTTTTACCACCATGCACTGTTACTGACGATGCTTCACAGGGAGGTCTCCATTCATACCCAGTCTGCCCTGTGGAAGTGTTCCAGGAGTATTTTTGTCAACTGTCTGTGGGAATCTTCCCCTGCAAACTTGTGAGGCTCATGCAGTGATAGTGTAACATGTGATGAATGTATCTAATTAGTTTTAAATACCAGCTTAGATGAATTAGTACTTTGGTGTCCCTTTTTTATCAGCAATTTTCTTCTTCCCGTTGTTTGTATTTGTTTTTTTGTTGTTGTTGTTCTGTTTTGGTGTAAATAATCTTAATATCTTAAAAGTATCTGTAAGAAGAGCTTCTGGATGGTTTTGGGGTTTTTTTGAGATGAAACAATACCTTTGACATGGAAGAAACACTCTGTGAAGGCAGGTGCTGCTGTAATATTTCTACATTCTCTGGGTGGGAATAAGAAGTACTGGAAATATAAAAGATGGCTTTGATTGTTCAGGCCAGCATCTGATTCTTTTGAGTACTTCCCAGACCTAAGGCTTGATCAGAATCCTTTTGTAGAAGTTAAGGAGAACACCAGGTTCATTTATTTTGGTGTCTTATGTATTTCTTCCAATTCTTTGTTCTGTTATTTTGTCCTTTTAGGTTAGGAATTCTGCCGTGACTCTGTCATTGCCTGTGTTCATACATGATACCAATAATCAAGAACAATAGCCACCACAGTGGGATGGAAGGTGGGTGGGCTCAGGCTGTTTGGTGTGCAGGGGCTGTCATCTTGAAACTTGCAAGCCTCCAGAGGAGGGACCTGGTGCCTCTTTGGAAGGGTTACTTCATTATTTCAAGAGAGCAACTCTCTAAAGAGAGAAAAACCCCTGGCTACTGCACTTACCTGCGCTCCCTCCTGCATGGGCACAATTACCAAATCCTGAATTATGCATAGTGAAAATTCCCCTCCATTAATTTTTTTCTTACATTTTCTTTTCAAGGAAGGAATCAGACCTATCTGTAGGACAGGTGGGAGCCTTAGAACAGCTGGGGCTTCCAGACATGACTGCATAACAGTACTGTCTGTATGCAGAGCCCTTCGGTGGGACCGTGAACCTCCATGTCAGCTTGGCTGTTTTGCTGTCAAGGTAATGGAGGTTCTTCCCTGCCCTTTCTGAGAGCTTGCTGGGAATCTCAGCTTCTCTCCAGGAGGAAACAAGGCACACATCATCAGTGAGAACCTCTCCCAGTACCTCACGCATCTGTTTAATGAAGTCTGTTTTAGACCTTCTGGGAGCTAAATTCAACCTGTGTGATGTGGTGTAATTAAAAAGTATCTCACATGATCAGGATCTGTAAAGCTTGATTGCACACAAAGCAAGAAATGTGTTTCCTGAAATGTGACTGTCCTCTGGTCAGCGTCTGCTTTATTCACATTTAGTAAAATGTAGTACTTTGGAAAATTGTTTTACTGATACTCTTTTACAGGTACAACTTTATGCAATATATCACATATATATATACCAAAATAGATACTTAAATTGCAATCAAAGACTAAATAAGCAGAAGATAGCTACTGTGCATTTTGCTGTCAGTTTTAATCTTCTTGGAGTCATGCAGCTGTCTTCTGCCACAGATGACATATTCCCTCTTTTCCTAGCTCTGTGCTGATGGGTGATTACCTCTGCACAGACTCTATTTTTATTTGACCCGAAGCCAACTGTGTACATTCGCTTAGACAAAAATGGACCTGGCATGACTTTTGTTCTCTAAAGCTGCCCTGCTAAAGTGATTGATATTTCTGAAGTGATTGATATTTGCCACTGACTGTCACACTGAAAATGAAGTCCCGTACTTCTTGCTTGAATTTATATTGGTTTCTTAAATATAGTGTTGGATTATAAACGAGACATTCTTATAATTTAAAAATGAAAGCAATGGAATGCTGTAGTTGGCCTTGCAGGCCAGGAGGAATCTCAGTCTGTTCCTTAGAGATGTACTCATTCTTAGGAAACTTCAGTGTCTTTGATGTGACTGCTGTGAAATAGGTCTCTGTAATGTAGGTCTTTCTGTGCGTTTTGCACTGTAAGATTTGGTTTCCAGAAAGATTAAAAATAGAACAGTGAATGAAAGCCTATCAGCCAAAGCAGCAGAGTCCAACTTTGCGTTTTTAAGTCTGATTATGAGAAGCAGTTAGCTCGGGAAGCTTTGCTTCCCCTGCACATGCGATTTCCCTTGAGCAGCAGAAATGCTAATTAATGCTCACAGAGCTAGCACTGTTTCTCTTAGTGGAGAGAATTCTCTTCATTTTTGCCTTATTTCCACTCTTCCAAATAGTCTGAGGTTTTCTTTCCCATGGAAATAAATGTAAGCCAAGAGCCAAGTGACAAGATGATGAGAGCAGTGCAGCTGAGTGTGCCAGCCCAAATGGTGCAGTCAGTGCAGCACGAGGTTGTGCTCTACGTGGAAATACTCCTTCAGTGAAGATAAACCCTAAGAGAAAGGCCTTGGAGAGCACAGGAAGCTTACCAGGGCAGAGACAACAGAAATGAAATTAAATGGAAGGAAAATGTAAGCTGTCAGACCTTCTAGCCTGAACTGTAATGTATTTAAAAATATGTTTCCAAAAGAAATGGCAGAAGTGGTGTTCTAGCCAGTAAGCGTAGGACTGGATAGATTGCTTACTTATGGTCTTTGTAGTATATGCATCTTTGCAGTGTAAATAATGTTCCTGTGTAGGTTACACGTGCCTCTAGTTTTGTTAAAGCAGAGTTTAAGCCTGATACAGACAAAAACATAATTAGTACTTACATCCACATGATT
The DNA here is from genome assembly GCA_016647715.1 of Pavo muticus. Lineage (NCBI taxonomy): Eukaryota > Metazoa > Chordata > Aves > Galliformes > Phasianidae > Pavo > Pavo muticus. The sequence continues at coordinate 102,981 of JACDJE010000128.1, forward strand.
GCTTCCTCCAAACTCCTAATGTTGTGGTCTTCTGAGTCAAAGCTGTGCTGTGTCCCATGCAGGGAGAGTGGCTCTTAGTGCCATTCTAACACTGTGCTAACACTAATGGTATTTTCATGAGTTGCAACATTAAAGCCTGTAAAGACTATTACATTTACTACAAAAGAAAGCCATATAAATTAATGTTGTCTTCTCCTTCCAGACTGGTATTTTTTAAATCAAAGCGTGTGATAAATAAATCAAGTTTCATAGAAAATGGCTTTTGCAAAGCAAGACTTGATATCGTGATTTGAGTTTTTATTAGTGATGTCTGAAATGTAGTTATTGCTTAGGGTATTTCTCAGTCATCAGAAGTGCTCTCAGATTACCACGTATTGTGGCTGAAAATTAATTGCTGTCTTTAGTATCTGTCCTTTTATCCCCAAGACATGAGTGTATATTATCAGAAGTAAAATTTCAGTATTTTAACAGCTTGTTTGGACATTTCTGAGTACAGATGCATGTTTATGCGCATACAATAATCATCATTTTTTTCATTTTTAGTACATTCCACTTAAGTAAAATCACAATGTAGCTGTAGGTACTAAAATATATTTAAGTTGTACAATTTTAATAATTTAAGGCTAATAAGGTTATAAACATCTGTCATAAATTTGTTTGTTGTTACATGCACACTAAAACCTCCTTTGCTTTACAAATGACGTCTCCACCATCTCTTGCTCCCCTCCCACCGCAAGCCCAAACCCTACCGTAATGGTAGCAATTCAGAATCCACACAGGAAAAGTAAGAAAGATTATTGTGCTTCACATGCCATTAATTTATTATTATTTTAAGGAAGAAGTGATTGTTGCATACGTAGAGTATATTTTAAAGGAGAAATAATTGTACCTTTTATCCTAGAGCAATGAGAAATTGTATGTTTCAAGCTCCTGAGCAACCCTTTTTATAAAACATATAGCTAAAGAATAAAGTAATGTACTTTCAAAGGCCAGTCTTTTACAAAATATGTATTTTTTTAATTCAGTCCCAGGCAGCCATTGCCTCTGTCTGTCTTCCTATCAGAAGAAGAAGCAAGCATAATCATTCAGGCATTCTGGAGAGGTTATCGGGTAAGAACAATCTATAATTACTTTGCTTGATGTTGAATCTGTAGGACTGTGAAGGCCCTAGGGAAAATCCTTACATAAATTTTAAGTAGAGGATGCTATAAATAGCTGTTGAGACCCTCATGGTTCATTGGCTTTGGATATTGCTCTGCCTTATGCCTAGTGACTACAATCTTCTCACAGGCGTTTGCGCTGATGTAATCTTGCTGTTTTTCTCATGAAATCCACAGTAATTCCAATTTCAAAAATACTGAACAATTTTCATGTTTTCAGTTGGTCTCTGGCTAGTTGCTAAAATGTTATTTTGTGTCATTTAGAGTTATATGTGAGTGAGTGTAGAGGTGCACACGGAGGATCAGTGAGGTCTGTTCAGAAATAGAAGCATATAGAAACAAAGATGGTAACGCTGAGACAACAAATGAGACCAGAGAGGAATGGGGGCTGTTCCTCAGATGCTGCAAACCATACTGGTAAAACAGCATTAACACAATCTCCAGTGTAAGGGGGAAAAGCAAGGCCCTTAAAGTACCTTATGAAGAAAATTGGCTGTTGCTGTTATTTTGGAGTGTAACAGTAGTGCTAAGCCTAGGATAAGATATAAATTATTTTGAAAATCCTGAAGAGATTCTGGCAAGCCTTTCTTTCTAAGGCTCTAAAACCTTCATGATTTTAGAAGAAATAGACTTGGAATCCATGTGATAAAAGCATCTTTGACTGCCTTTATCATAATTTAAGGTTGTAAATAGCTTCTGCTATAGCAGTAGTCTCATTGTGATGGGTGTCTGTCTGTACATCTGGTGTTCTCTAAATCACAATCAGAATAACACATTCTCTGTTAATTTTTTCTGTCCTATTTTAACAAACATGAATATTTAAGAGTTCCTGCTATAAAGTGCCATGAAGACAAAACTGGTGAAATATCCTGAGACGATCTTCTTGACTGATGGATTTTTTGACACTTTGTGTTTGTTTGCTTTCCTTGATTTTTGTTTTTCTAAACAGAGATGGCATTGACTCTAACATTAATTAACACTGACAGTATCACTGCAGGCATCCTTGCAGTGAAGTATTGCAAAGGCAAACATCCAATAATAGCTGAGCCCTGCAAGGTTGCTCAGATACCTTGTGCTTCTACCAGAGGTTCTGAAGGGCACAATCCCTTCTCATTTTGTTAACTTTAAAATTTCCAGCATAGTATTTATCATTTGAAACTGGTTCCTAGAAATGAGGGAGGAACTGTGCCATTAAAAAGCAAGGGACATTGAAAATCAAGTGTTCTATGATATGATTCTATGTAAATAATTCAGACTATAAAATTAGCAGTTACATACTTCATCTTATTACAGATGAAAAAACTTGGGCTTTTAAAAACTAACACTTAAAGTGAGAATATAAAATCAAAATAATTAGTAGGAAGTTGCTCTGCAGGGTTATATGTTATCTTTGAGCTTATAAGTTAAAAGAACACTAAGTTTAAAAGAGAATTCAATGCAGTAATGATAGATTCTGAAAAATTAGAGGAGAATTCAGATAATTTGCTTTAATATAAATAACCCCGATATAAACTTTGTAAGTTTTTATTATTATTATTATTTGTAAATGATCTCATATAAAATATGAGAAACCAGAGCTGGTTATTTTCCCTGACACATCTTGTATGGATTCACCATGTTTGAGATGCTTTGTTAGCCACGTTGATCTAGACAATAGACTTTATTAATTGCATAGCTGGCTAAGCATTGCACCTTCTCATATATTTCACTTATTTCTGCACATCCAGCTGTCTGCATGTGCACAGGAATGAGCAAAAACAGGTTGTCAGTCAATAAGGACTTTTCTGTATGAAGGAAAAAACCATATAGAGATAGCGCTTTCTGATAATAAAAGGATAATTTGAAACAGTGCATTCACCTTTATCTAGAGCAGATTTCAGAAAAATCCTTGTTTTGGTAGTAATACTTCATGATTGCTCTCCACAAAGCCTTTGCTGCGGTCTTTCATACAAAGGCATTTACAAGTACTTGTTTCAAGTTCAGTCAAGACAAATTCTGTACTACAAAGCAGTGTTAGATACAAAAGCACTAGGCCACACGTTGAAATGCAAACAACAATCCAGTTGCTTTTATAACAGTTTTCTGGTTAAAATCAGGAAAAAACTGCTAAGATAGTGGAATGCAAGGTTAGGATCTCAGCAGAAGAAAACCACAGGAAGTGATGTTAGCTGTTATAAGTGCAGCCTAGCGGGGAAGGGAAGGAGCTTTCTGGGTGCAGAGCTTGCCTTGCAGGGAGGTGCAGGGTTTTTGAGCAAAGAGGCATTTGCTGCCTCCGCCTCCACTGTGTCTGTGGAGATCTTGTGGTTGGCTTACAAATATGAAGGCTTGCTCTAAAGAAACTCCAATTCAAACCTTCAGTTTTCCATTCCTGTCAGAAAAAGTCTTTTGGTTCCGGGACCAAATAAAGGAATATTGGGTAACCAGTGTACTTCAAAGGAGTAATGATTATCTCATTTGTTGCTTATATATGAGACACACATCTGAGACACAAAAGCAGTCTGCCTTGGTACACTGAGGAGGTCAAGAAAGAAGACGTCATCTTGAGAGGTCTGCTTGAGGCAAGCAGCTGGAATAAGGCTTTTGACAGCTATTTGGTCAAATATCTTTATCTTTACTTCTCACATTCTCTTTTATTGACATTCAGTTTATCTGTCATGGGCCAAGGCAGTATTCCGATGTCTGATGAAGACCCTTGACTAGTAGGTCTCAATTTTCCAGGCACTTCTCCATTTCAAGAAGATATATTTCACCCCTCTACCGCAGAATCTGTCCTTAGTGCTACTTATTTCATGGGGTCTTTTTAATCTTTATAGTTTGTATAACTTATCTAGACTGACAGATTTCTTCATTAATAGAATTTCCTCTAATGTTTCCAGCGAAAGCATCCTTCCACTGTTGTGACACATTCTTACCTAACACTGAACACAGCGTATTTGTCTACGTAAATCTTGAAGTATTATGAAGCTTAAACTATAGCTGAAGCTATTTTATGTATACATATTGGTCGAGCAAAAGTTAATTCAGAATGGAAGCATCTTTGTATCTTACAGAGTGTTCTTGTGCTTTTGCTGCCATAGTTTGTTCCTTTCCAGTAAAGTGTGGCTACTGGAGAAGGCTCAGATCTAGAAGATCATCTGAATATTCGCTGTTCTTTAGTGTAGATTCTGTCCACGTGATTTGAGTTTTTAAAGAGAAATGTTATGCTTGCTCTCAGCTCATAGTTGGACTGCTGATCTACAGGAGAGACATCAGTTGAACAATACTTGAGCCATTGATTACTTACCTGGAGTTTTGGTTGCTGAGTTGTGGCTTTTTAATCATAGAATTGCACTCTGATTACAAATAGGCTACGTTCTGTGAAATTATCATAAATATGCTGAAGTTTCTAAAGTTTATTTATGAGTTTTATTATGAGTTTCTAAAGAATATTTAGAACATGAAGATAGGATTCTGTTCAGTTCCTATTGCTTTTTTTAGTGAAGATGAGATTTTTATGCTCCTTTTTCTTTCCCATTTCTAAAAAATCTCTTTGTCCTGGGAGCTCATGTTCCTGCTTGGATTTCATATGGGACCTTGGAGTATTTAACTTTGTCTGACTATACCTTTCTTTATCTCAGGGCCCTGTGTTTTGCTGTGTATTTCACCATACTCGCTATTTTGTTTATCTAGGGAGAGTATGCAGAATGTGCTTACCTCCTACCTTTTAACTGCTTAGAGTCATTATCTCCATTTTCAGTACACAGAGAGCACTGTGGTATTGTGGACCAAAATGCAGGTTCTAAATGGCTGCACTTATAAATGGACACTTTTTTTCCCAACAGTTTTATATTTAGAAGCAGGAGTAGTCATTTCTGTGTCTTCCTGTCTCTCTTCTGCTGTTGTTTTTTATGTCCCATAAACATCCATAAACATTCCCTTAACACTTTCCTGTGCAAATAAATGGACTCATTGAAATAGAGAACTAGGGATTCTATAAAAGCATACAGGGCACTATAAATGAGAAAATGTCTCTTGGAAGCCTAAAGAAACTATCCTCTGTTTGGGATTATGTTGTGTTTTTTGAAATAGTATGTCATGGATCTCATAGAAGATAAGGTAGAACTTTTAAATTTATTTCTGTGGAAAGAAGTCACTAGTAATAATACAGTAATGTTTTGTTTTGTGTTTCACCTTGTAAGAACTTTGTATGTCCTTTATACAGAACTGTATTAGTACAATGGGACATTTTAAGAGGCCTAAGAAATATTTGATGTCGAGTGACTTAGTGAGAGTCTTCCCCGCCTGTACTGATTATATAACCTTGCATTGTATTTCTGCTCTGTCAGTGCACTGAAATACAGTAAGTTATCTTCTCCAATGTGGACTGAAAACTGCTGCTGGAGTGCAGCTGCTGTCTGTTGCATTTTTAGTTGCACCACAGAGGAGAAATTCTGTGTGGGAAGAACACTTCTGCTAAATACTTAAAAAAAAAAAAGTATATATATTTATTTAACAAGTGGAAAGTTGCATCCTGCTGTTTTGCTCTCTGTGCATCTCAGAAAAGCATGTGAAAACTGGAATGTAACGTAGTAGAGTTTAAATCACAGAGCAGACTCATTGCTATGTCATCTAAGAATAAAGTAAACATAAATTCTCTGGACAGCTAAGTGGTCGGCTTCCTGAAAGTAAAACATATCCAGGAGAAGCCACGTCTATTGCTGCTTGTTTCTCCCATGCTGTTTAATTTCAGCCTGAATAACTGGGACATTAAGTCCTAAAGCAAATGGCATTTTGTATCTGTATCATTTAGAAAAAACCAGAAACTCCATTTTAAATAATTCTATTATTACCTGAACGTGACTCTAAGAGAATAATCACTTATCAATGAGCAAATACTACAGTGACCACTACCTGCTATGTCAGAGTGACAGCATCTATTCTGGATTTTTGCTCTAACAATTACTGGTGGTAATTGTGTGAGTGCCAGGGTAGATGATGGGCAACATACTGCTATTTAATCAAGTGTAGATTAGAGCAAGTTCAGGAGTGGCAAAAGCTGAATTATTTCTTATGTTAGTAGGATCTATACCAGTACAAAAGCAATAATGGAGGAATTCAACTTAAATGGAGATAAAGCATGTGACTATTGTCATTCTACATGGAAGTAGAATTAGGCTTTTCATAGGAGTGATTGCCAAAGAATAGACATCATGTAATGCATTCCAATTACTTTAAATAAGAGATTAATGCCTCTTCTATTTGTGAAAATGGTATGGCTAGGATTGCAGCTGGTAGCAGGTGTGAATCAGTTTGCTGGAATAAATTTCCTGCTGTATGACCCTTCATGTGCCTCTTCTATTCTATTGTGTTGATCAATGGGTTGGTTTTATAGCACTGTGGTTTTCTAAAGGCACTAATACCCTTCAGTATAATGCTTTAAATTTTAATTAACTTGAAGAATTGGCATCTCACTGCAGTCACATTCTCAGGAGTCCTTGGTAATCAAAATGATCACTTAATTGGCATATTTATGTTTTCAGTGGGATTTGTCAGTTGTGTGGGTTTTAGTTCTGTGTAAGTTGGAAGCTGTAAACCTCTGGGATCATGCTTTATATCAAGCCCTGCAAAAAAAGATGGATGCCACATATTTGCACAGCCACAGCCCATGATAAAATAGAAAGGCTTGTGACCTTGGGTAACACGAATGTATAATGTTGGTTGCATTTTCTGTTTTCCTTTTCCAGGTCCGCTGTGATAGGGAAGTACAAGAGCTGCGTCAGTGGCAGAAGCAGTTGAGAGATGAAAAAAACATTTTTCAAAGAGTAGAAGAATTCTGGGCTAAACAAGAAGCCAAAGGTAGGTGAATTAAATTGCTTATTGTAATGATTTTTTTTTTTACATTAAATATTTAATTTTTATACTTTAAGTTGCATTAAGAAATAAGGCACACAGTAGAACACTAATCATGAGTGACAAGAAAAGGCAATGCCTGGTGGAAGTGCCTGGCTGTTTCTTTACAATCACTGTTTAACTTAGTTGCTAGTATAGCTGAAAGTGGCAATAAAAAGTACAATACAGGGCCAAAGATCAGTAACTTCACAGAATTATGATAATGTGGTGGCACAGTATTTCCTAGTATCAGACTTCTACCAGCTGCAGAACACTGAAATGCTGATTTTTACCAGACAGGTTGTAGTACAGTTTTTCTGCACTGCAGAATTTCTATCTGGCAAATGTTCTATTGGTGTTTTCCTACGTTATTTATAACAGAAGTTCTCTTGTAGTGTTCTAAAAAAAAAGAAAACAAATCCTAACAATCCAATATATATATATATGGCTTCATAAGTAATACCTTCTATTTATTTCACTGGAAGCTAAAATAAATACAAGGAGCACAATAACACTGTTGAAAGAGCAAATTCTCAGCTACAAAACACTACTTTTCAACACAGTCACCACCATTAGCGATACGTTTTTGTGAGCAGTGAACAAGAGCTGCGTGCTGCACTCATGCAGATCTGCACCAGCAGAGGTGCCTCACTGTCTCTGTCACCACTGCTGAAGTGAAGCATGCACCTTTCACTGTGCCAGCACTCACTGCTGCATCTCCATCAACATTCATAAGCATCGATGGATGTCAGTGGGTGCCATTTTTCCACATGGAGGAATTCAGTGACACCCCTTTCCTTCATACCCACTTCCATGTCTCGTGCCATTTTGTCAGAGTGCCCCTCATTTTTGACAGATGCCCTGTGCCATCTGTCACAGGGCAACAAAATGGAGTATAGGTGGGAAGGTTCAACCTCTACTGCCATTCTTGCAACATCTGCCCCTGATGTTGTGGGCCAACCTAATGAAGTAAGAGGCATTATTTTCAGAGCAGCCTTCATAATTGCCAAAGAAAATGACGCCATGTTGTTTTAAGAACCTTTTTTGTCTGATTTTGAACAAGGCCTTTCTGACAGGGACAAAATTATTCTTTTGTTATTCAGGCACAATGGTGTGATTATGATCTGGTCTCTCTGCCTGCTATTTGTCTACTAACACAGGAGGATTCTCTAGCTCTTTATCAGCCTCTGTTATCTGGACTCAGATGAGATCCACGTAGGGATGTGAGCTGCCTGTCAATAGACAGAGGTGGTAGGAGTTTTCTCAGCTATACTGCTCATCAGCTGATGAGAGGGAAACTTCTGCTTTACCAATCACTATTGTGTCCTTTGTTCTGATGGCCCTGCTCCCAGTCTTTGCCCACAGCTATGTAAGGTATTCAGGATGCAGTTACACACAGTTGGATCAAACCAGTGGCTGCCAAAAGGGTTCATCACAGTCTATCTCTGGCAACAATTTCAGTGACTGTGTAACTGCTCCGTGGGTTTGGATCAGCAGAGGTTATCTATGGGGCAGGTTATTTTTCTGTAATGTTGCCACATGATTGCTGTATCTACCAGAAAGAAAGAGAACTGGGGACAGAGAGCCCACAGCTTGGTTAAATGGGGCAGAATGTGAGATGGTGTTCTCATCATAGCTGGTTCCTGTTCACAGCTGAGGAAGTGCTAACCTCCAGGTGATCAGCAGGAGCTAATGGCTGGGGGCAAATCATGTAGGATTTCTGAAGCTTGGTGTGCAAGAAGGCATCTATCAGTGCCCTGATCCTGAGCATGGTTTTCATGGCACTTTGCTGGGAAAGGAGTTTTATCTTTGAATCCCTTCAGGGCTAAGGGAGTTTAGAATCAGGTTTCTGTGAAAGCTTTTACAATAGTGAGTACTGGTCAGTTAGATACCAACTATCCAGAAAAATCTCCAACTCTAGATTTCAAGTGATTGAAAATTGCTGATGCACAGATGGGATTAGGCAGCTTCATTGTATTAGGACACCACTGGTCTCAGTGCTCTCAAATGAACTAGGCAGCTTTTCACTCAGGCGTTGAACATTTATAGTCACTATTTGGAGCTGTTTCTCTTAGCTGTATCTATACACCTTGCCGGTGCTTTATTAGTTAACCTTCTTGAGCCATGTGTCCAATTTCTAGACGTTTAGAGTCTAAGCCGAGACATGGAATTTGTGCTGCTGCGGCTTCATTCGAAGTGTTGTTTCTCTCATCATTTTGTATGCAACCTAACTCACTTAGGTGGAGTTAGTGTACTTATGCGCAGACATGAAGTAGGGTATTCTGGAGTCAAGTGCTTGATGTTCTCACAGCAGGCTTTGTTTTAGAAACTACAGTAAGAATGTCTGTACATAAAGAGTACTGATTAAGGTTACCGCTGTAGCAACGAGGGTTTATTGTACATGATGAGAGCCTTGCAATTCTTCAGTAACTTTAGTCATCAGTTCTTTTGTGGCTATTGCTAATTCCAAAATTGTCCTGCTTTTTAATAAATGATATGACAAAACTTCTCTACCAAGTAGTTTAATTATAAAATTGTTCATGCTCTATAAATGCCAATGGAATTAAGAGCAGTTAGGTCATTAGCCTAATGCACTGCAATTATTCTTTCAATTTGGTTGTGCATCCAGTCTATCTGTTCAGTCCCAAGTAGATCAGGGTAAAAGGATGGCACAAAAGTCCCAAACATTTCCCTCTGCTTGAAATCTTCTATAGAATGTTTTTGCCTGAAGATGAAGGGGAAATCTGTCACTAATAACAATTGTTGTAGCAACTGGAATTACAAAATAGCCCATTGTTTTCAGCTTTCCATATTTTAATGGCTTTTTTCCCTCACACAAAATAAATGTAGTAGGCATTTGGGTTAATAATAATATTTTAAACCAATGCTAGAATTTTCTGATGTGAAATGCTGGCAATTCCAGAGGGGCTACATTTGTGTGATAACAGGAAACACAAAGAAAACATGGAGCACTTACTGACTGATAGCAGACGTCTCCATTGACAAGCCTTTGATTCCTTCAACATCTGTTCAATGATTTCTGATCTATCCTTGCTCATCTGTTGGTAGCCCCAGTTGTGAAGGGATCCTCTCAGGGTCATGTTGCTGTTATGCTGTGAGCTGTTGAGTGTTGAGTTTTGTTGAAGTGCAGGGCAGAGCACCAACTAATTCTGCAATCAAAACTGGATAATTGGACTATATTTCTAATGGATGGAAGGTTGAGTCGTTATAGCACAAATCTTTCCAGTAAATATCTTAATACACGGTGCTTTTGTAACACAGTTTCTCCTCTGCTGTGTGGAGCAATATTTGAACCCACTCTGGTCCTGCAGCCACCACCTCAGGGGCTGGGTAGCCTCCTGGCTCACCTGCACTGCACAGAGCCTCACACAGAGAGAGGTCTGTCTCCAGTCCTGCTGCTCTCCCTGTAATGACAGATGGGGACAGCGGTGGTGGCTGCAGGACAGATAGTTCCGTGGTTTGCAAACTTGCAAGAGCAAGGAGAGCAGTTGCTTCTTGGTGGTACTTTTTCTGCCCTGGAAGTTGTTCTTCATGATCTCCAGGGAAAACATGAGCTGGAGGCTAGTTTCAGCTACATCATGGTGCTTAATAAAATGTGTCTGTTGAAGTCTGCTTTTGTTGTGATACTGAATGATTTGGAGTGTGTGTACTGAAAACTCCATCCACTGGAAAGCGTGCAGTGGAGAAACCTACTCATCCAATTCTGATTGCAGAACAAGTCAGTGCTCTGTGCACAGAGGATGACATCCATCCAGTGTTAGCTTCCAGTCTTCAGAGTTCTTAGCACGGGAATGACTGGCCTGCGTTGATACCAGTGCTGCTGCCAATGAAGTAGGACCAGATTTCTTTGAGTGGGTATTCAGGTACATGGAAAGGCAGGCCCATACCTAACAGAGACAGCACTGAATAGCAGCCCCAAAAGTGGTGCCACATACCCACACAAGCAGCAAGGACTGCAATGAAAGCACATTGTAATTCAGCTGGGAAGGCATTATTCTAGCTGGCAGAAGCCTCACCAGGAGCTTTTTTTAAATGAAGTATTAGCCAAGAGAATGTGCATGCAAGAAAACATGCAAAAAGAAAAAAAGGAAAGTTAAAATCAAAGTTGTCATAAATAATCATTTTTTCAAAAGATATTGTTTCCAAAACCTTGATGTATCATGGCCTCCTCAGGTGCCTTGCTGTTACAGCAATATACGAGGGCTGCTCTGAATGTAAGGCCTCCTATTTCATTACACTGGCCCACAATGTCAGAGGCAGATGTTGGTGGGATGGCAGTAGAGGCTGAACCTTCCCACCAGCACTCCACTACACTTTGTTGCTATGTGACAGATGGCAGCAGAGGGGCACTCCGGCAGAACAGCATGTGATGTGGAAGTGCAGATGAAGCAAAGGTGTGCCATTGAATTTCTCCATGTGGAAAAAATGGCACCCACTGACTTTCATCAACACTTGTGAATGTTTATGGAGACCAAACAGTGGGTGCTGGCACAGTGAGGGGTGGGTGCTGCATTTCAGCAGTGATGACAGCAACAGTGGGGCACCTCTGCTGGTGCAGATTTTTATGAGTGTGGCATGCAGCTCTTGTTCTTTGCTGGTGAAAAAGCACAGTTAGTGCATTGAAAAATGGTATTTTGTAGCCAAGATTTGCTCTATCAAATGGTGTTATTTTGCTCTTTGTTTTTTTTTTTTTTTTTTTCCCCAGTAGGAGGCATTACTTTCAGAGCAACCTGTGTGTAATGTAAGGTGTTACAAGCTGGCACACTTTTCTGTATCTGCACTGTGCTGTACACAGGACTTTCTGTTCAAAGCCTCAGTTCACCATTAAATGTTTAGAACACTGAGTATTTTCTTGTCTTCTAGCAGATCTAACTATGTGTAAGTCAATTTTTGCAGTGATCAAGTTTTTCAAGTCTTTATGGGATTATATGGCCCCTTTACTGTGGTCCACTAAAAGTTTAGGTTGCAAAAAAAAAACCAAAAAAAAAGTAAGCATAAATAAATGTTCTGAAGGTCAGAAAACAGTGAAAACAGTGAAAAGTAAAAGCCACATTTTCTTCTTTGTAATCTATGTCTAATTCTGTCTGTGCTAATTGTTCGGAAACTGCATTACTGAAGGTGGTGATAGAGGTTGATCTTGCAGGCTCGCTCATTCATTTTAAATAATTCTAGTTTGAATTCATGCTTTAATTTTCTCTTTTCAGTTTGTTTGCATTTACATCATCTCATCAAGAGCTTTTTTAAGGTTCCTTTGTCCGTGGTACCAGTCAGATTTACAGTTACATAAGTCTCTCACTTATTTCTGGGAAACAAACTTGGAAAAGGCCTTTCCACAGTATATTTCCAACACAATGCTCTGAGAAAGGGTGTATATGATGTTAGATGTCTGTGTGACTACAGCTTACAATCTTCATGCATAGGAAGTTTTAAAGTTGAAATGTGAAGTACCCTTCCAGGGGACAAGATAAAACCATTCTGAAAATGATGTGAGCAAGAAAAGTCGGGGCCGAGAGGGGAAGGGAGTGTGCCATTCAGCTGTTAAATTCATACCAAGAACTCCCATCTCTGAAGAAATTTTTCTGTAAACTACATTTTGTTGTTTTGGAGGATCATGTGGTGATAAGAGTTCCTTTGCCTTCTTTACCAATTGTTTCCAGATGAAAAAACAACTTCCTTTTAATCATCCTCATAGAGATTTCCCATCAACAAATTAATTATTTTAGGATGGTGGGACAAAACTGTTCCATCACTTCAAAGCATGTTGTAAAATTGTTCCTTTTCAATTTTTTTCTTCAACCAGTGCAAGTTTATATTGCTTATATCACATTAGCTTTCAATATTATCAACTTGTTTCTGTAATTATTTGACTGAGCCCTGCTAAATTAATGTAAGAGTATCCATTACATAAAACAGCCTTGGGGCACAGACAGATGGCTGTTTGGAAACAGCTGTACCACTTTAAGAAGTTACTGTCCAGGGGTTTTCATTATCAATCTCAGCTGTGATGCCATAATTAATTGTGTTAGTGCTCCAGCTGCTCATATTTCTGCTATTACTACTCTGCTGCTTATTAATGTTCTTAAACCTTGTTTCACTGTAAAGTCAACGCAGTTGTTTTCCACTGCCTTTGTCCATGGTGCAGTCTCACCCAGTTGACTTTGTGCTGAAGGGAAATATGAGCACTTACGCAGTAATGCATAGCGCAACACAACTGCTTCTTAAGCTCATCTTTCTACGCATTTGGTTTAACTGAGTTACTGTGAAATCTCCCCTTTAATTAAACCACTGAGATCCTTGCATCGAGCAGGACAAAGCGTTTGTTATTACTGAAAGCTCAGATGTCACAAATAAACCATTAAGATCAAAAGAAAAACATTTTAAAATTGATAGATCATTGTGTTACAAAGTTAGCTACATCAAGAATAACAACGAAATCTCTCTTAAATTTGTAGATGACTCGAACCCTATTTATTAGACGCTGTAAATAGTGTTGAATTTAACTGCAGGGGATGAATGGTGAGCTGCCAAATAGCTTTTAGAAAATGCTGACTCAAGCAGTAATGTGATTCTATTGACACTACTAGAAAGATCAGCATACCTCCCTGTAAAAATATCAGCCAAAATGCGAGCTAGCAGTCACATTCTGCTGTGGTGCAGCTCGCAGCACAGTGCTACCTATACCTTATTTCAAGGGTATGTTTTGGGCAAATATGTGGTGCTGAAAGCAGTGTGATGCTGAAAAAGGATGCCAAAAGGAAGTTAGAAACGTGGCTGTATTGTAATTAACAAGTTCAAAGACATTCTTAACTAACTTTCCTCTTTTCAGAAAGTGTGTAAACACATCCATCATAATTAAAACAAATTGTGAAGTCTTAATTTTTATAAGAACATAGCCAGAATAAAACAGCTTTTGAGTATTTTTGTTTGTTTCTTTGTTTGTTTGTTAAGTAGGGGCCAAATTGTGATCTGTATCGGGCAGCTGAGCTGCCCAACAACTTGCCCATCAAAAAGGTAGTCCTTGTGCTTCCTCGGCTGGGGTTTCTACCGACCTCTCCTTCCCTTGGCTCTTGTGCTGAGCGTTTTGTAGTGAACTGCTCCAGCTGGCCCATCTCCCCACGACTGCTCTCTGTTCTGTGCAGTGGCCCTCCACGTTCATTTTCTGCTGGATTAGCCCAGTGTGACACAGCCCTTAGATCCAGTGCAAGGGAACTGGTGCCCCAGTAACGAGGGGAGCAAAGCCACCCACTTGAGATGGCAGCTCACTTTTTAGATCAGCTAATCTGTGCTGTGCCTACAGTGTCATGTGAAACCATACCCTATGTGGTATGTCTGCTTGGTGTGCTGGGCCAGGGTGTAAAGTAACCTCATGTAAACCACTGACTCTCCCCCTACTTCAAAACACATTTAAAAGTATCTCTTTTTTTCTCACTTTGCAAATTTTTACTCTCCTTTCTTTGTATCTTATGTACTATTTATTACTAGTTTTGAAAAGTATTCTGGGATATATCATGTGAAAACTTTGCATGGAAATTACTGAAGAAAAGGAACTGGGGAAACAAGTAGCATCCTGCAGGACTGTTGATCTCTTTTAATGCATATGGCTGATAAATTTCTTTTTGAGTGCAAAGAAAAAGTTATATTTTTTTCAGCCTTACCTAAGGTCATAATGCTATAGCACTGTTCGCTATACTGCTCCATTGCTGTAAAATTACATTCCACAAAATGATCTATTTATAAAGTGTGAACTTGCTTTAATCAGTTTCTACTTACAGACTGAAAATGTAGAAATGAAATGCCTAACAGTCAGGACTCAGTTTAGTGGTGCAGAGCTTTAGACTTGTAGGTAGAATTAGAATTCTTCCCTGTATAGATCCACTGGTTTAGCGTAGCTGATGGGATAAATTAGTTCTAGAATATTTACAGAAGTTTTAAAAATTATTACCTTCAACATAGAATATGTAGGTCACTCCAAAAATAATGCCTCCTACTTATTTCCTTGGAAATGACAACAGATACAAAGAGCACAGTAACACCATTTGAAAGAGCCCAGTCTTGGCTACAAAACACCATTTTTGAATGCAGTCACCACCACTACCCGTGCATTTTCCATGACTGGAGTGCTGCAACGGATGGCTACAAGCTCTTCAGGAAGGATAGGCAAGGAAGAAGGGGTGGCGGTGTGGCTCTGTATGTTAGAGAGTGCTTTGATGCTACTGAGCTTGTGGCTGGGGATGATAAGGTTGAATCCCTATGGGTAAAGATCAGGGGAAGGGCTGACAAGGCAGACGTATTGGTGGGCGTCTGCTATAGACCGCCGAACCAGGATGAAGAGACAGATGAGGTGTTCTATGAGCAGCTGGCAGAAGCTGCGAGATTGCCGGCCCTTGTCCTCATGGGGGACTTCAACTTCCCTGACATATGCTGGGAATACAACGCAGCGCAGAAGAAGCAGTCTAGGAGGTTTCTGGAGTGTATGGANAGAATCATAGAATGGCCTGGGTTGAAAAGGACCACAATGATCATCTCGTTTCAACCCCCCTGCTATGTGCAGGGTCACCAACCACTAGACCAGGCTGCCCAGAGCCACATCCAGCCTGGCCTTGAATGCCTCCAGGGATGGGGCATCCACAACCTCCTTGGGCAACCTGTTCCAGTGAACTACTTCCCTGAAGTAGTTTGTTCTCTAGGCATTGAATGCAGCCAGTGTGGCCGTGGTATGCCTGGCACTTCAGGGAGGCCCTGGGCCCCAACGAAGCCCTGGGCCCAGAGCCGGGGCTGCTCAGGCACCACCTGCTGCGATGTGTGGGGCTACAGCAAATGTCCTTGTGGTGACAGTAAGTGATTCACAGCCTCTGTGGGTGCTTTGAGAATTGGGTTTGTCCTGTCTCTGATCTATGTCCCTTTTACAAAAGCATCATTACGTGAATGATCTGAGAGTTGCATTTCAGATTCGTGAGAAGCGGGCCTGTCTATGGGCACAATGTTCCAGTTTTGTTTTGCTTCTTTTTGTTATTGTTGTTTCTTTTTGTTTTTTAATATATCTTTAATATATCTTTTTTTCACTTCCCTATTACGAGTGACCGAACATTTGCTGAAGTGAAAGGTTTCGCTAACAGTTGCCTGCATGTTGACTTCCAATAGTAAGAGGCTAAAATTATACACATTTTTCATAAAGAGCTGTCTCTTTGAAACTCAGCTCTTATTTCAGAAGGATTGCTGGCAGCTCCAGTTTCACGTTCAGGCTTCTTTGGCATTTCACTGGGAGGCAAGGGTGAAACTGCTTTCTATATATACATTTTTTACTCTAAGCCCTTGCTAATAAGTTTTTTCAATGTATTTTTTTTAATGGATTTTCATCTTCTTATTATTTGAGCCTTTTTTCATTACTGTTTTCAACCATTTAAATTACTAAATGCAATTCTCATCGTTCTTATGATTTAAACAAGGAGTGTGGGTGTATAAACCTTTCATAAGCTTCTGTCACAAACCAGTTGTATTTTACAGTAGTATGTGCATAAAGTAGGTCATAGGTTGTTCACTGTTAAATTGAAACAACCAAATTTTACAGAATTTTGGTTTATTTGTGCATTAAGATGAGGGAAAATTGCCTGTTATCTAAAATAGATGGTAAGGATGTTTGTATTTAATGTATAAGTGAAAAGGACGAAGTCCTAGGCAGGCAATCCTTAGATGTGTAGTTGGAGTTCTGCAGATTACTGAATATTCCACTCCCAGGATTTGACTGAAACTGTAAATCTAAATGCATTCAAACTCTGTGCTTCTTTTAGCCATCGTCTGTGCCTTCAACACTGCAACATCTGTACCATAATCTATGTAGAACAAGCTGCATTTCCAAGGCATGTGGCAGACACACAAATTATTGTAGTGGGAGCTGCAAGTCAAAAATATGACTGAGTTAGCAGCTCTGCTCAGCTCTGCCCTCACCTCACTTGCAAGGAAATTAAGTGCATTGTCTACTAGTGTTAATTGTTGTAGCATCCTGTGATTTAGGACATGCATGTGGCTGCAGCTTGATATAGGAATTGTTAAAATCAGTAGTGAGAGTTGCATTGGTGATAACAACCTTATCTACTCTGGCAGTAGAAAACATATGACCCTTACAGATAGAAACCATATATCAGAAATAGGTGAGATGCCCTACGCTACTTGTCAGTTTTAAGTAATGAGCATTACCAGTAAATCTTAAAGACTTCTAAATACCACTATGAGATGTGGGGGTGATTATCTGTGTTACAGATTGGACAGTTGGACTGTTCATTTCACATCCTGAAAAGTGATTGCAGAAAAGCACCTAAAAAGTTCTCTCCTTTTCCTTGTTTGGGTTTTTGTTTTTTATAAGCTTACAGTGCCATAATGCCTAAGGGCCTCAGCTGCTGTGTGCTTTGGGTCTTGAAGCAGGCACTGATGTTTCAGAACAAAATAAAATACTGATAATACCTTATGTTTCACTTCTATTTAAATCTCACATTACACTTCCTATGAACGCAAAATCTGTGATTAGGCATTCCCTGTAGAATTTTTTCATGCATTCTGTTACAGGAACAACTTGGGAGTTAAGGGGTTTGTCCTTTTTCTAGGAGCTGAGTCCAACCTCCTGTCAAAATGGTTCTCTTGGCACTGCCCAGACTGGCAGCAGTGTGTGGTCGCAATCGCCCCAGCCTACCTGGCATCCTCAGGCAGCTCATTCTGCCCAGTTATGTCCATACGCCTTTCCCCAGCATGTAGGAAATCTCCCTAAGGAAAAAGGGACAGCCTCCGCTACAGCAGAACCACATTTGTGCAACGGTGGTAATCTGCTAGCATAAGGAGGGAGAGGGATAAAATGGGAACAGTGCTGTTCAGCTTTAACATTTTTAAGGCAATTGAAAATGGAAATGGGTCTTTCTCTTGCTCCTGTTGAAAGAATGGCAGGACTCACAAGACTTAAGTGGTTAAAATTCAGCATATAAGTAGCAATGATGGTAAGCTAGTTCTTCATATCAGGATTTACACTATTCACTGCTTTTAGATAGGTGTTGCCTGAAAAAAAAAGTGTTGGATTATCAGCTCATGCAAATTGTTCTAAACTTCATGGGAGCTATGCTAACCTACCAACAAATCATCTTTCTTAGGTGTCACAGCCTGAACAATAAAGTTTCCAATGGAAATTTCTAGTGAAAGGACTTAGGCAGGCAGACTTTGTTCCCCATTCTTCCAGCCTATCTGAATCCTAAGGACATCTTATTTTCTGTCAGCATAGGAAGCAAGTATATGTCAAAAGCTATTTAAGTAACTCTCTGAAATCCAGATTCATGGTGACAACCTGTACTTCCTGTTTAGTGTGATGTGATTCAAAATTGTTATGCTTAAGTAACACAGGTTATGATAAGACATGGAAGCTCCTAACTAAAACCTAGAAGCTACCTAAAACACTGGCTTGTCCTAATGTTGGATGCCGTGTGTGAGCCCTGGGCTTTTGGAACTCGTTGCATTTTTTATGAAATATTTACAAAGGACAGCCTCATTACATCAAGGAATATCAAATAATCAGATACCTGGCCACCATGGTTATATTTGGGGTTTCCTAGGCATTGTCTGTGCTTCATCATCGTATATCACTTTTCCTTTATGTTTTCTGCTAGCAAAGATCTTCCATGTTGGCAGCACTTTGAGCACCTTAAATTAGCCATCGGAGTGCTGCAGCCCAATATTCTGGGTATGTACCAAAGGGGGTTTTGTTTGCTGATTTACAGCTTCATACCTCAGAAAGGTAACTAAGCACTCCTGAAACTATATGTGAAAGTCGGGATTTTTTTGGCTTGCATGTCCTTCTTTGGCTTCAACGTAACTATTTATGAATCTTCCCCACAAATGTGCTTGATGTGAAAAGCATACAGTATCCACAATCCATCTTCTGAGTAAATAGATTTTTATCCTCATGATTTAAAATTTGTAATTTAAAATATTTGTAAAATATTAAAATGATAAGAATAAAATATGACAGCTGGACTCATAGCATACTGAGGAGCCAAACTCTTTTATCGAGAGAAGGAAAACATTATGTTAATCTGTATTACAGCATTCTGAAAGAATACAGAGCTTTGAAAACAGCTTTCATTAGGAGTTGGGACATTTTACTTTTATGTAGAGCTTTTGTTCATTTAGAACTGTTTACTCCAGAAAGCAACCCTGTGCTCTTTGTTTGACTCATTTTTCCCATTTGGCAGACCCTTTGCAATCACATGGATAACATTCTTCTTTCCACTGAGACATAGAAAAACTATTCATTGCTGACCTTGCTTGTTGTTCCTAATGACAAAAATATATTTATGCACTAGGTGAATTGTATGACTCATCACTGACTTTTAATTGAAAATCCTTCAAAGCAAGAAGCTCAAAGAGCTGCTTTCATTTGTAACAACCCAGTGACTTCTTACTGGCACCCTCTGCCCGCAGCTACACATGCCCCGCTCCCACAGACAGCAGTGAGAACTGTGTGCAAGTATCTGAGTGCTGAAGCTTTGCTAGAACAAAAAATGCCATACACAGAAAAAAAAATACACCTTTTTGGCTGGATGGGGGATTTTTGTTTTTGTGTTGAGAAGAGCATCTGCTGTGGAAGCGTGGATGTCTACATTCTGATTTCTGTGCATGTTTTGGAAAGCTGAGCATTTAATGTTTTATTAAAGTGGGAAGCAAACTGGAAGCCTCAGAACATACACAAAACGATTCAGAGTTTCAATTATGATTTTCTCACCAAGCTCACAAAACACGGAGCTCATGAACTAACTTGTGTAGTACTGATTTAGAAAGGTTAGCATGACAGTTCTACTTTGACATGTGAGGTGTTATAAATCAAATGGAGGTTACATCAGGAGCCAAGATGAAATTCCGTCCCAATGTAAGTGACCACAGTTTTGTTCAAGCAGGTGGGATTTGCAAATTTAGCTAAAACGGTTGTGTCCACATTTGTGTTCCTGAATAAAAAAAAGCTCTTCTGATAGGCAAAAAACACTGGATAAAATAAATTGGGTCTTCAGTTAGCATAAACTGGAGTAGTTCTGACTTCTGCAGGGCTGCGACAATTTGTGCGAATTCATGCTCTGTTCATAATGGTCTCATTTTCAGAAACACCGTGAAGGCAAAGAAAGCTAGGGTTGCTCTGCACTTCTGCAGGGGAAAAGTCAGAGAACCTTTTGTTATCACTTAGCGTATGTGCTGAGAAAGCGTAAAACTCAGATCATGGTGACGGCATTTTCAGTGATCTCACATATGTGTACTTAGTTACAAAATAGGCAAGCAGAATAAAAATCGGATTGGGTTCCCTTGGAATGACCCCACAGTTTCTTAAATTCAGCTTGGCCAAGCATAGCCCCAGTTAGGCCTTTGTAACGTCAGAGAGAAGATATCTGCAGTTCTACTGCTTCTTCCATATAAGTCCAACAATTGTCTAGTTGATTGGAGGGTAATCATGCTAAAATGTGGACACCACCCAGCTCTGTTGTGATCTAACATCCATTTCTTCCATGACTTACACAAGCTTTGTGCTCGGGGACATGATTTAGCAGAGGGCTGTTAGAGTTGGGGAAATATGGTTAGGTTGTGGTTGGACTTGATGATATTGAAGGTCTTTTTCAACCTGAGCAATTCTATGATTCTATGATTCACTGTTAGACCAGTACCCATCCCTCTTCTTCTTTTGGATGCTGATGTTTTTCACCAGACCAGGAAAACCTGAAGGAAAAACTGGTAAGACACCAGCTGTGTGGTCCTGTCCCCTCCTTTTCACAGGCATTAGCAATTGAGCCAGCTCAGGAAACTGCTGAGCCAACTGGAAGAATAAAAATCAGCGGTAGTGTTAAGAGGTTGTCTGCACGGCTCCTTGAGTGGCTCGCAGAGGGTTTGGTGGGTGCCAGAGCCAGGGGCAAGTGTGGGAATGTGACCAAAGGTAGAGGAGCCAGCTTCCTTCAGTTCAACTTAGCTCATATTGCAGAATCGCACCCACAGTGTCACTGCAGGATAAAGCTGTCTGCAGCACCGGAAGTTTGCTTCTGCAGAAAAATTCTGTGTGGATTTTAACACCCAGTTAACACAAACATTGTAAGTAAATAGTAAAGCCTTTATTCTCGTTAAGAACAGCATTTTGAAAATAAAACATTTGCCCATGCTTTACAAGCTCTGTAGTTTTGTATACGTATGTACAGACATCATGGTACGCATTGATTGTCTTGGAAATCCTTTAAAGATGTACTTAATAAGATACCAGTGTATGCAACAGTCAGCGGAAAAAAGGGTATGTTATAAAACACACATTAATACATTTAATAAATATATATTATCTATCAAAAATGAGCTTTAGCTCTCATCAATTAATAAAAAGCACCTGCTTTGTAATCCTGTAAGTCGGTAGAGTAGTCCAATTGTTTTATTATAAAAGCTACAATGCTCCCTTTTGCACTGCCTTTGGTGAGGCCCAAGGCATCAAGCTACAAAGCCAACCAAGATGCCCGTGTTTACACTAAAAACAGATACAACTGGTTCTATATTTCATGTACCTTGTTTATAGAAACAAGCATATGTACTGAGAGTGCTGTTCTGAAGATGCTACATATTTTCTGGCCAGTGTCAGACACCCTCAGCTCCTCTGAAAGCAGGACAGGACCTGTAAAAGTATGGCTCTGAACTCTTTTCTTGGCCACCACAGAAGACAGTTATTAAAAATCTTGTTCTGGTAATAATTTTTTCACATGTTTTACAGTTTTCTGTATGGAAATGCCATGATCACATCGCCATCAAGGGACAACGCAGTAGCTTTTATACTATAAAATTCTAATTAACTGAACTGCGAAAGGCTTGTGCTTACACTTATTATGTTGTTCACAGATGCTCTACATTCTAGATAACTCATAAAAGGCAAAAGTAAACAAATTGTTGACTGCAACAGAAGTATAAGCTAACAAAAAGGTGCCTTTCTTCGATCACATTTTTATTTGGGGCATTTAACATCATGAACCAGTGACTTACAAAAAAAAGTTGCTTATTACTAATTGTACAAAGTTGGAAAATAAAGACCTTCCTAATCTATTGCCACACCCTCACCACCACAAATTAAGACCAATCCTGCCACTTTGTAATTCTGAACGGCCCAGGTGACTAACCAGCTACAGTAGTCATGCTAGTAGCAGCCTGTAGGATCTGGCCCTATCC
Organism: Pavo muticus; assembly: GCA_016647715.1. Taxonomy (NCBI): domain Eukaryota; kingdom Metazoa; phylum Chordata; class Aves; order Galliformes; family Phasianidae; genus Pavo; species Pavo muticus. The sequence continues at coordinate 125,237 of JACDJE010000128.1, forward strand.
TTACATAAGGCCTTAAATTCTAATCAGCTTCATTAGGAACAGGATTGGGAAGTCTATTTATCAATTCAGTCACATCTAGAAAAAAACATTTCCTAAGAGAACTACATGTTGTACAGTTTTGTCCAAGGCCTGTAACAGTTGTATTGTAATTCCTAAATCTCAGTTGTAGCATGATTAACTTTTTAAAAGAAAGCTGTCCTACCATTTATGCCATGGTCATCTTATATGTTTTTACAGTAGAGTTTTGTGATTTTTTTTAAATTTGAGTTTTAAAAACAAAACTTGGCAGGCAAGTGATGAAATCAGGTTTTATATTGTTCCAAGTGATGCATTTTCAGGGTAAATATCATGAATGCTATCTTATTTAATTAAAGCTTTGCTTTTAACAAAGGAAATGTATTTCTAAGTACTGGATAGCATGCAATATCCACCCCTACCCTACTTGGTTACCTAGGCCATCTAGTTACTTACAAAATAAATAAGCAATCCCTAAACAAGCACATGCTTCCTTTGCCTTGAGGAGGGAAGAGCAGGGGGGAATATCCAACATGGAGCTAACATGTTCCTTTACTCATGCATGACAGAAAAACATTGCTTCTGGAAGAGAACAGCTGTGAAGTAAAACCTTATAAGACGATCATGGCAAGAATGGCAATATATATTCCTTCATNTACTACTGCTCTGAAAGAGTGGTCAGGCACTGGAATGGGCTGCCCAGGGAGGTGGTGGAGTCACCGTCCCTGGAGGTGTTCAAGGAACGTTTGGATGTTGTGTTGAGGGATATGGTTTAACGAGAACCATTGGTGATAGGTGGATGGTTGGACTGGATGATCTTATAGGTCTTTTCCAACCTTAGTGATTCTGTGATTCTGTGATTCTGTGATTTTCACCAGCAATGAACAAGAGCTACATGCTGGGCTCATACAGATCTGCACCAATGGAGGTGAACAGCTGTTGCTGTCACCACTGCAGAATGCGGCACCCACCCCTCACTGTGCCAACACACACAGTTTGGTCTCCATAAACATTCAGTGAGCGTCGATGAATGTCAGTGGGTGCCATTTTTTCCACAAGGGAGAAATTCAGTGACACCCTTTTGCTTCATCTGCACTTCCATGTCCAACACCAACTCTGTCAGAGTGCCCCTCTGCTGCCATCCGTCACACAGCAACAAATTGTAATGGAGTATTGATGGGAAGGTTCAGCCTCTGCTGCCATCCCACCAACATCCGCCTCTGACATCATGACATCATGGGCCAGTGTGATGAAATAGGGGGCATTACTTTCAAAGCAGCCCTTGCACTACTAATAAGAAACAACTTCTGGAAGTTATGAATGAATAGCAAATGAGCTTGAGGCTTCTCATTTTTTCTTCTTTCTTGGTGACTCTGTTAGCTACCTGTTCTTAGAGGCCACCATAGCTTTAGCTTTGCAAGTTACAGTGAATGAACACTGCGTGTGGAAAACATAATTAAAACACACTGAGAAACAAAGTGATCTTCAGATGGGGAGGGTTGGTTTTGAGACACAGGAGGGAATATTCCTTTACACGGCATTTGATTTTCAAGCTGTATTTCTCCTTTGGCAGTAGAAGTTATTACTCACCCGTGGTGGGAGCTTTTAAGAATAGTTCTTTAAAACAAAGGATGTTTTGCCTTGGCGGGATGCAACCAGCAATGTGCTGGAAGAACTCAGAACGTAGGTGTTATTTCACTGGAAAATCCTTGCAAACATGAATGAGGTTGCAGATAAAGGAGAGAATAGGCTGCTTATTTTAGGAGCATGTGTTGTGCTAAAGCAGGAACAGATGCATACTGTCAAGAAGTAAGGAAATGTGGTCAGTCCTGCAGCTGTGATATGTCTCCATCTGAATTATGAAGAAGGATTTGAAAACTGAGTAGGGTTACCAAGTTAAGCTGGAGAGGGAAGTCTTGTCTGCATACTTGAGAAGGATGGCTGTATCACGACTGTATCACAATAAATAATAAATATTACAACAAATCAGAATGGAGGAAGGGGAAAACATTAAATTTAGTGCCCAGAAAGAAAAGTTCTGCCTGATGAAACTTCTTGGAACTCATTACATAAACAAGCATGTGAATATAGTCATGGACTCTAACAGATACTTAATAATGAGTCTATAAATGAAGTTACAATTGCATGCATGCTTGCAGACTGAGCAGGCTCCCAAACAAAATACCAGGAGTAAACTTTTTGCTCCCAAGTGGCGCATATTACAGTAGGCTTTAAAAATATGTATATTTAAATGCACCATAAGTGGTAATGTTGGATTAGCAGAAGAGAAAGTATCTGAGTAGATAATGGATCTCCTAAAAGCGGCACCTCTGTAGTTTGTTTATGAAAATTCAGCTCAGTAAAATGTAAGGAATTCATTGTTTCTACATGTCGGGTTACTTCTTCCTTATTTTTTTCCACTTTGATTGAGGGAGGTTGAAGTGTAGTCGTGTTTAAGCATGGTATGCAACATTTTTATTTACTTATGATTTAATCAGCCTTCCTTTAATTATACCTCTAATTCTTTAATTGATCTCATTATGAAGTTCTTGTAAGCAGAGACTTCCCCATATTCCATGGTTCCACACTTTTAAGTATATGAAAATGTCTGTTAATATCTGACATGTTGCAGGTTCGTCTTCTGATGATTTTGGTTCCAGCTGTGATGTATGAATTGAAAGGCTTCTTGCTGTCACTGTGCAACTAAAACAATTTACCACCCCACCCCACCCCCCCCCCAAAAAAAAATCACTGTATTTACAGGCATTCCATTGTTTCTCTCCCAAACAAAAGTGCTATATTCAGAATGATTTTCAATGGAACCAGGTGTGTAGTTGCTTTCAGTTTAAAAGTAGATCTGTAAGTTATCAGTGGCACAAAAGACACTGAAACTTCTTTTTAAAACGTGGAAGGAGATCCAAGAACAAAGCAGTGCCTGTGGCTGATACGTGGTGTTTTTCACCAAGTCTAATTCAAGATGCTTGAGATGTTTCTGAAAGTTTAATCTTGGCACTAACAGCTGAGAATGTAGTGATAAAAGTCATAAGGCTCATGATATAGATTCTGCTTTATTGGTCCACACCCTGAACTCAGATGTCTTTGAAAAGTTACAAAGATGACAGCCACTTTAATTTCTGAAACTGCATTGGGAGTGTTTGAGAAAAAAAAAAAAAAGATGGCAATTTAGATAAGCTACAAACTATGAGATCTTCTGAACTGTGCTTACACAGGCGCCGCAGTTATCAGCCAGCACAAGGCCGAACGAATCTTCCAGCACCAGCGTTGTACTTTTACCCATCACTGTGCAATTGTTAATAATGATTAGTAGTGGAAAAGAAGACAATTGCTATTTGCTGATTGTTCTGTGGTTATAGAAATACATTTTATTTGTTCTTCTGTTTTAAAGGAGGGGAAAGATTCTTCATGGGCTTCGCAATATGTCTTCTTTTAACCTTTACAAGATAATAGTGAAAAAACGAGAACATCTGTATTGAAAACTGTTGTTTTTTTAATTCAGGTATATGAAAACAAATTTATATCTCTGTGCTAACTATGAGATGTGTTAAAACCCAAAAGGAAAGGCTGCTATCAAATAAGAAGTAAAACTTCCAAATTTTCCTGCAGCAAAACTAGACCTGAGACTAATTTGGTTGAGAAAAATAAAACGGAGGCAGGAAAAGAAAGACCATGAGCCATGAGTGCAGTCTTAAAATGGGACTAGTGGGATTAGTGAAGGACAAACTGCAGAACACACAAGTTACTTGCCCCAACTTCCCTNATATATATATATATATATATACACACACACACACACGCATGTATATCTGTGTGCAACACTTAGGGACTGGTCTTGCAGCCTCTGTACCTGTATGTAGACTTTCTGGTATCAAAGGGACTACTTGTGGGAGTACAGTCTGCAGGACTAGGTTCCTAGTTCAGCAGAAATGGAGGTAAGTGGAGAATCAGGAAGACTCTTGAAAAATAGAATACTTGTCTTTCTTCTGCAGTAGGCAGCAAGTAACTTCTTTCTGTGAAGCTACTAAGCTATTCGGTTATTTGTACATTATATTTTTTTAGTTTGAAAATATAGTTTTTTATTATATCCTATGCAAAGTTTATTTGTTAAATGTTTCCTATGCCCTCAAGTAAAAACAATTTGCTTTTAGAATTGAGGAAAGCTAAGATTAACATTGGCCAAACGGTGAGGATACGGTGATGTTTTCCATGTCCGATATGTATTAAATGTTAAATAAAGGAATGACTGCTTAAACATAATGAAAACCATGTCACAAACAATGGGCAATGGGAACCTTTTAAATAACCCAGAGAAAACAAAGATAAAAAACTTTGAGAAAGTCTGCCATATTTTAACTTGAAAAAGCAGAGGCAGAGGGGAAGACTAAGGAAGAAACCACCTTAAAAAAACAAAAACAACAACAAACCACCTCCAGAATGGAGATTCTACCAGCTAGGCACTAAAATGCACAACCACATTTAAATGCACAAACAACCGCAGTCAATGAGACTACCCATACAAACAGGGATTGGAAGCAGCAGCCTCAGCCCTACGCATACCACGTTCCTCCCAACAGGCGCTCGGTGCTCTGCAGCTGCCACTGACCTCCTGGGTGCCAGCCTTGGCCCACCAGCACAGACAGACCTCAGCCCACCAATATGGACAGACCTAAGCCCACCAATATGGACAGACCTCGGCCCACCAGTGTGGACAGACTTCAGCCCACCAGCACCGATGGACATCACCCTTCATTTGCTATCACAACGCACTCGTGGCAAACACGAGTCACGTTCTCTCGCCAGCTAAGTCTTTGCAAAGCATATCCCTCCACAGATTCCTTTAATGGCTTCTTCTGTAGAAATGAGAACGCGCAACTCTGCTCACACTCAAGTTGAGGAGCAGGAGGGAATCCAATTCCGGGCTGCCGAAGAGCTGCCTATGCTGGACCTGCACTCCTCTGCCTCAAGAAGCTCCAGCGCTCACATGAAGCACACACAGACCTTGCATCTCTCCAGAACTGCTCCTCATACATGAGCTTTTTAAAGAGAAGAGTATCAACCTACAGCGTAATGGTAACGGCGTTGCCACAGAGCGGTAACGCATGACTGCAGGTGATGCCGCATGATGTTACAGTACAGCTGGATAATGAGGCAAACAATATATTTTTCATGACATTTGAAATGAAAGGAAAAGGAGCAAGATGGAAAGAAATCCTGCATGTCTTCACACTGTGGTGGCAATCTCTTGTGGCAATGTGAATTAAGTTTAGGTGAGAGGAGGGTAGTTTGCAAGCACCTGGCATCCAACAAAAAGAATCAGGCTTGCCTTGCACACTGGTTACTGGTTACAGACAAGGGAATATCTTACATTTCAGAATACAATATCCCCCGCTTCCATTTAGAAGTGTGCCTACCTCTATTTTAATTCAGATTTAGCTTCAGACTTATAATTTTCTTTTTGCAGTTAGTTTATCCGTTCCGTGGTGTTCACATTTACACAAAATCCTCTGTGGGATTTCACAAGCTCCTGGATGTTCTGTTGCTTTGTTCTGGTACTGGTATCAATTCCTCCCTCAAAGACACACTGCCAGGGAATAATTCTGCAACAAGGATTCTTATTCTCTACAGCCTACAGCCTTTCACCAGAGGTGTCGTCCAGTGTAACTTGGCGGAGCTGTTGGTATCTGCAAATAAGGATAATAAATCCATAACAGGTCTGGTCTGTTCAGCAGTCACTGTTACCATGCTACATGTACAGTATTTCCAGAGCAAAGCACTACAATGAAACTCATGTTCAACCCACGTGGCGTGTTTACCTCTCTGTAAAAACCATGGCCGTATACACACGTTTCTCTCTCGTATTACTATCCAATGCTCTCCAGTAAGTTTTGTATCCGCCTCAAAACAAGACCAAACAAATTCTCTAGTTTCTCATCATCCTTGAACTGCTTTTCCCTGAGCTGCATATTCTGGTATCAGAAAACACAGGCAGCGATGAAACCAAGCATCAAAAGGATGCTATTCATGACTGACAGCAAAGCACAAGCCCCTTTTTACTCAAGTTGATGTGTTCCCACTGTATTAACCACACGACAGAATCCTTGTATCTAGTCTGCCTTGTTCACTAGATCCAAACAAAATGGTATTTACTTACAAACAAACAAACAAAGAGACCCGCATTTGGATTGCGTTATTTGGCTTTAAATGTAGAGGCTGAGTTATGGAATCAGCTCATGATTCAAAATTAAAAAAAAACAACCCAACTCATGTGTAGAGGGCTCATGGATAGATTTTTACAAGCACGTAGATATGCATGAAAAAATATGGGGATGAAAATTCTTTTTCAACATTATGCCTACTATATGCCACTTCTTAAGTGCAAATTACACGTCATGCTGGGAATATTTGCAAGGTCTGTTTGGCATCAGCTCGCTAAGCCTTTCTTACAGCTACCAGGCTGCAAAAGACAGGTCCATGGAATAATGGCATGCCAAACTATTTCCTAAGAGAGAAAGATCAATGTTGTTATCATTAAAATATTCTACGTTGCTCTTATTTCCCAGAGATCTTTACATCTGTGTCTTACAAAGAATTATGTACATTTGCAAGAAAATGGAAACTAGGTGAGAGGCTGTCACTATCTGCTACAATGATTCTTATTTAAAGCAAAGTATTGGCTTGCAAACATTTGTGTGATTCACAGTGTCTTGAAAAAAGATCAGGTTAGTAATTATGTCTCTTAATAGTTAAGCTTAACACGAATGTAATTCAGAGGAGTCACTGAATAGGTAGAGTCACCAAAGGACTTGGTCCTCCCAAGCTACAGTGCAAAATGTGAATGGACAATTAACGAAATGCAAAATACCTTCAAATAACATCTTTTTTAGAGGGGGAGGGAAGCATTACATGCATGCTTGCTGCCCGAATTTTCATTTATAGCTTTCCCCCTGCTCTGAACAAGCAAAATGCAGAAGGCTTTTCAATTAGTAACAACTGCATGTATCAGTACATCGTCACATTTTGATACTTACAGTCCCACCATTTAGCACAACTGCCATCTCAGTTGGCTGATAAACATTGCTTCTAAAAGGAGCACTAGGTCGGCTTCCCAAACTGCCGTTGCGAAATCCTGCCGTCCTTAGCGCTGCGTTTAAAAAGAGAGACCATTCTTAGGAAAACGAGTAATGCTGCGCATCTCCTTTGAAGTCATAACATATCGTGCTTCCAGTGCAGTTACTGAGAACTGTGCCACTGGTTTTAACTTTTATGCTGCCATATCAGTTTCCGTATTGATTTTGAACATCAGTTTTTCTCACACAGTTGCGGATGGATCTCGGAAAAAATAATGTTTTACACAAAAGTAACTGCTTGTGGTGGAATGGGGAAAAGCTCCTGAAATTAGCTTAGTTTCATTTCACTGGGAGTTAAATATGCTCAGTCAGTGCAGCCGTGATGCATCTTGAACAGTGTTTTTTGCCAAGTGCTTTCCACATCAGTCTGGATACGGTGGGGTTAAGTGAAACGCTATTACACTTTGCTTTCTATCAAACTGGGAGGACAGAGATGCAAAGCACTGCTTGAGCCAGCAAGCATGCTCGCAGTCCCCCTGAGCATTACTTCAGCATGACTAGCACGTAAGGACTTTCCAGATGTTTCAGATTATATTTACCCTGAGAAACTAGAAATATGAAGTAAATACTGCTTTCGAATAGCTTGAACGTGGCCATTGACTGAAGCAAAAGAGAAGGCATCAACTGTCCTTCCGAATGCTTACAGCAGAACTACATCAGCTTCTCCATGACTTTTAGCACAAGTCTGGATTCAGGATGTATATTCTGAAAGAGATGCAGAGTTAGAGATGTGCTTCTTTCTGTCTAAACCAGGCCGGGGATTGGCACACACACACTCCCTTTTTACTTCAGGGGTAAAGAATTGCTTCTCTGAATTCAGATGTGGCCAGGGAACAGAGCTCGTTTATACGCACTGCGTGAGCGGTTCCAGCGGGCAGTGCCCATCTGTCAGCTGGTAAATAGGTGCTGGAGCGGGCACCTGGGGCAAGAATTCTGCTTAGATTTAATTCAAATTACAATTCTGCACTCTCCAGCCGAAAACACAGAGGGACTAAGTTTAGGGGAATTTCAGCATAAACCTTAATGAAGTCAGGATCTAGTATCTTTGCAGTGTGTGCATCAAGATTTAAATGGAGCCTCCTGCTATGCACAGTCCTCTGTTCACTGCTCTCTTCTCTCTGGGAGTAGTGCATGGAGATGATGAACAGTACTGGCTTAGCATGGGTATTTAAAAATCCAGTCCTGCAAGTGCTTAGCTATTAACTTTACATATACACAGATCCTCACTTGCTCTATACTGAAAATTCATACATATATACAATGATATATATCTTTTTTTACCAGAACACTAGAATAGAAGCTTTCATCTGCTGTTCTCCCACAGTTCTGTATCTTTATTTTGTATTTAACCATCTCAGGGTCAGTAGTATTCCTTCTTTGCAGTTTGGCTTCTTACCGTGGCTTAGACACAACTGATTGCACTGGTATTTAGTATTACACAAAGAAAAAAGATCTCTTTATAATGCATGCCATCCGCAAAATATTTACACATTCTAGTATATAATTTGCACGGTAATTTCAACCCTATCCTGAGACAGTACTGAATTTTCTTTCCCTATTATTGCCAAAAGTCTGCAATTCTGCCAACGTGAGAATCAGAGACAAAGTTTGTGAACAAAACACTCATGTGAGGATTTTTTTCCCTAGTAGTTTTACTATTTTTCTTGTACTTTTCCTGTTGTTATTAGATACATCTAGTCATGTAGAGGATCAATAGGTTAAAAAAAATTGCCAAGGAGGTTTGAACAAATGTCAGGTTACAGTCTCCTATGTGTTTTTAATTGTTAGCTTTGTTTGTAGGTGGCTCAGAGGACTTTAATACTAACAGTTAAATGAAATTCGGCAAGCAGCAGAGCTTCTTAGGCTTGGGTTTCATGACAGCTGCAGAACTCTACATTTCATGCCCAGGTTTTTCATGCAGAAGGCAAACTGTATTTGCTTTGCCGGAGCTGCCCTATTACTGTGTGCTGCACTTCCAGTTCTCTGGGAGCTCACTCAAGTTGCCCTTTTGCAGGGATTCTAAATACTTTACTAATATTTTTACAAGAGATAGGAATGAAAGTAATTCTTCTAAGTACTTTGACATGTCTGTTATATGAATGTTAAAATTGGTATGTTGTTTAAATGACGGTTAAGTAACTGAATGCATAACCCTTTTGCCTTATTAATACTTAATGGTGTTCCTGGAACAGAACAGATCTTGTTGGTAAGTATGACTTGGGGCTACATGTCAGTGAGAAAAACTATGAGAATACGTGCTTATTTGAACCTGTAATTTAAAGGTTATTCCGATTCTGAAAATGATAAAATCTTTTAAAAAAGGAAAATAAAAAAGAAAATTGCTTTATACAGTGTGAATTAATGGAAAATGCATTCAACCAAGCATGTTTTCTCAGTAAAGCTATTTGTTTAAACAAAGTCAGGGAACTAAGAGTTCATTTCTGGTTACAGAACCTAGAATCATGTAGGTCAGAAAAGACCTTCAAGTCCAACCATAAATCACATCTTCCAAAACTTTCCAAAATAGAGCTTATAATCTGAAACACTGCTATTATGCGTAATTGAAGAAAGTACTCTTCCCTTAATTTCTGAACTCTTAATTACACATTCTTGAGTTGAGTTTAATTAAATGAATAACAGAATAGAATATGCCATAATATGTGACTTGAGTATTTTTACTTCTATTTAATGCTGTACTGTAAGTTATGTCTCCAAACCCAGTTGTCATAGTTCTGTACGCAACGTAGAGAACCACTGCAAAGGAATAATGAATCTGTTTTGACTTATTAAAATCCAGTCTTTTCCTCTGCATGCCACGAGGATAGGAATGACATTCATTTATTATGATAAATATTAACAAGGGAATCAGATAAGGAATTATTTTATATTCAGATTAAAACAGAACATAGTAAGTTACACTATAATAGATACTATAATGATTTTATAGCTGTCAGATGTCTACCCATGTCACTAAAAAACCTGATCACTGACCAGTTAGATCTAAATGGAGCTTACAGTTCAAGTGTAGGCATGAATGAAAATAATGGAGGGTGAAAGATCTAATTTTTTTTCTTAGATCTGTCTTAGTCAGAAAAAACTCCACTGTAGTCACTGCACTTACATTACTATGACATTAATTTAATGGGGGATCGAGAGCAGTAAAATAAAATGGAAGTGCATTTATAGTCTACTGTGAAGTTCCTTTGGAATGCTGGTAATGAACAGCTATTCTTTTATCCACATTTTGTTTTACCACTGCCTTGCTATGTCCTCACAAGACCTTAACTCCTTTCTGTTCAAAGCTTCCATCCAAAGCGGAGACCTTTGAAGTTGCTGCTAAAACACACGGAGGGAAAATACCTTCCTGACCGAACACTGTCACACACGAGTGCTCTTCTCCTTCATGCCTGCTCTACATCCGGAGGAAACATCAAGATCCAAGGAAAATAAAGATATGTGAAAATGAATAAAGAGGTAACGTGCCCGGACAACATAACCAAAGCCTTCTTTTGGGGACTGCCATAGCAGTGTGGCAACCATTGGCTTGGATACTAAAGCAGTTTGAATAGTATCCAAATCCTTTCTCCAACAGTGAGACATCAGCAGAACACAGCCTACCCTACTCCACACCATCAGGTGATTTCCATCACTGCTCACATAAGCATCCCTGGATATTTTCTGATAACGTGTTTAACTTTCAGCAGTGCTTTGGATCTCTTGAGCAACCAGTTTGCTGGCCCGTTCGGTAATTGCTCCAACATTTTCATTGCAAATTTTCATTACCTGTCATCACACTTTGTTCTGTGTCACCGAATGGCTGTGACAAAGAAAGCAACCATTACTGTGAAACCTGTCTGTGCATATTCTGTTCGCACGTTAAAGTCTTCAGAACAAAGACTGTCTTTGAACTTGTCTACATGCCACCTTGCATCTTTTTTTCCAGTGTCACAACAGGGCACTGAGTCCTATTTTAATGGTAGTGTGATTAACAATAATTATTCTGTTGCTGAAGAGACTGAGCCTTTGTAGAATGAAGAACTCAATTTATTTCTTCTTGTTTTGTTTTTTTTAGGAACATATTTCACATAAAATGTTATTAACTAAGAAGGACAAAAAATGTTGTCCTGTTTTAAAATAGTAGTTGTTTTTCCCACTGTGTTTTTCTTCTGCTTTTGGTGTTGTCTTTTTACATTTGAAATTGTTCCATTTATCAAAAAAAAAAAAAAAGCAAAAAAAACCCCAAACAATCCCAACATTTTAAGCAAACATCTGTTTTCTGTATTACACTTTTCCATGTTTTTCTCTCACTAAGGTTAATTAAAACATTAAAAGCAAGCCGTATGTAAGGTGTAAAATATGGCCTTTGTAGTAAGCCTTGTTTTCAACACCTGAAAAATGTCTCACACGGATGATTTTCTCTGCTACTACAGAAATAAAGTTCTCAATAGTAAATTCTTACCTGCATTATGTTCATCCATAGAAAAGGCTTTGTTTTCCATGTAGCTCCGAGGAAGCTGAATATCTTCCTCAAAAGCAGTTTCGCGCATCCTTGGCTGTGAAGTGTCAAAATAATTGGGAGTGTTTTCCTGCTGCGATGGAAGGATGGTACAGTGCACCTCTGGGATAGCATGAAAAATAACAAACACCCAACCACTGGACACCAGTGCAATAGCAAGAGTGGGGTCACTCCATTTGTCTCTTCTCTTTAGTTCAGCATTACCAAAGAGGTACATAGTCATCCAGGCTACCCAAATCAGAATGGAAAAAAACAGCGTTATAATCAGGCATACTCCGTTTTTCTTCCATTTCTTAAACTTTCCACAGAGAGTGAAAAGAGAAAAGCCCATGGTGAATACCATCAGGAACATAACGTAAATCAAAGCCATAGCAAAATCCATTGGTTCGTAGCTGCAAGCCATCTTGTTATCTCTGACAACTGTCAGTATTAACCACTCAGTTGCAATGATGACCTGAACAAGCATCAGGCAGATGGCCACACCAGCCAGATGCCAGCCAGACGGACTCTTCCCATGCCGGACTAGTCTGCGAAGTCTCCAAGCCTGAGCTAGCAAGCACGAGAAGCACAAAGCAAAGATAACTCCCCACAGAAATCTTCGGGTAGAGCACACCATTTCATCTTCCTGAATGATGAAAGCAAACGTCAGTCCAAACAGTCCGAGCGTCCCAAACAGAAAGAGGAAGTGCATTCCCAGGGGGCTCTTCTTCTCTTTTTCCTTGATGAAGGGCAGCCTCACCAGCAAAATCAGCATCAGCAGTAACGTTGTCAGCACACCTGCTCCAGCTACCGCCTCCACAACTATTCCCCAGATGGCATCCAGGTCGCAGAGGTACACGTACTGAGGGAGGAGGTCCAGTCCGCACCCTCTTGGTGTGCTGGAGTTTTCAGAAGAGCCATAGCTGATGACGAAGAGGACGAAGAAACCAATGGCTGGGTAGGTTTTCATTTTTCTGTCTGAGACAATAAACATTTGGGTGTTTAGCCACAGGTCACTCTGAAAGACTTGACAGCAATTCGAAGTACAGCCTGTTTCAGTAGCTCACATTTACTCTTTTTTTCTGTGTGGGATTTTCAGCTGGATTAGTACACCCCTATGCCCCTCTGCCGCCCTCCCAGAAAGAAACTTTTGCCTGCTGAACACAGAGAGCAAACTGATTCACTTCTGTGTTTGCACTGATCGAAAACATTCCCAAGCACTGTCCCTGCAAATATCCTGAAACACAGCCAGAAGAAATTATTTATTGTGAAGCAGTGTATTATCTACAGTATTTTATTGTTCAGATTCAGGTCCTTAAAGAATGTGCGAATTGCACTGGACTGTCAGAATTAGATCATTTCACAGACTTGCCCCTTTTATCGGAATGTAGACAGAGCAAAAACTTTTTTTCTAAAGGAGAATGTTCTTTCCCTCCTCAGTCAATAGGCAGTTATAATATTCATTCCTTCAAAGCCCAGGTATTGGGTTGCAACTGCAAATGGGAATGGTTGGCTGGAGAAACCCCCACGCTCTTCAACAATGGCACACACATGCAGTGTCATCAATCAACTAATCAAAAATGAATGACTCTTTGTGCTTCTTAGCAAATCTAAAGCCATTCAAATGAAACAAACAACAAAAACCAGAGAATCGCTCTCCCCGGGCTACAGAGTGAATAACTGTGAGCTCTCCAGGACCACAGCACATCACTACTTGCCATCGGGACCACTGGGCTGGACAGATTCCAACAAGCCAGGACAAATTCTTACTTTTAGGAAGAACGCGGATTAGGTGGTTTTAAAAGATGTATGTAACAGCATTTGCTTTTACCAAGCAAAGCAGGGCATTGTTAAAATGTACCCTTTAAACGAACAGTCTGGCCCACAGACAGTAATCACAACACATACCAGATAGGAAACCTCTTTCTGTTAGCTTTCGCTTGCACAGTGCCGTGGGTTTCAGGTGGGTTATGCTCAGTGATGTGAGCTGTGTGCCCAGCTTAACATGCTCAGAATAAGGCCTCCGTTTGTGGGAGAAAAGCACCATATAAGCAGGCACACAGGTAGGCAGGTTACTCACACGGCATGCTTACAACACAGACCAAGAAGTAGAGAAGCTATCAGTAGCAAATCACACAAAGTCCTAAATGACTGCCTGTTTAATGACGTTTTGTAAATCAGAAATGCATCTAAGGAAAACATTAAAAAGTTCACTTGGAACCATTTTCAACACTCATTAATGCTGCAGTGTTGTTATACTGGATGTGATCAGTCCTAACCGATGCAAAAACCATTCACATACACTGCATGAAACAGCACAGGTGAGAACCATGGGTTTTCTCCTGTGTGTTGTAGTCCTTTAATGACAGAAGTTAAATCCTGAGGATCTCAACCTTTAAACATGTTCACTCATTCCCCTTTCACTGAGTTATGAATCCATTGCAGGTCTCTGTCTTGAGACAAATGACAGAAATTATTCTGTTTCCTATCAGAGGCACCAAGACTACAAACGGGCTCATATAAATACGTAATGGCTTTATGCTCCTCATTCACACAACAGACAAAAGAGCTTACTACAAAACTTCATCCCAGCAGTGGGAGCTGTGACACATAACATGATCTGGGCTGGACAAACAAGAAGAAAGTAATGACCGAGCTGTGCCTGCCCACAGAAGCAAAAGGGTCCTCACACTGCTGGGAGGGCTAACGTGTTCTAGTGATGGGATGACATGCAGATGGTGAATAATGATTTTTTTTTCTACCTAACTGTAGTTTTCTTTATGGTGAATCAGCAGAAAACTTACTTCTTTGTGTCTGATCTGTGTTTCCCAGTGACTGTCACAACATGTGAAAAAACACTGACTTTACAAAGAGAAAATTAATCATCAGTGAAATATATTCATTTTTCTATTGAAAATGGTTATGCTCAATAAATCTTTGCTCTGTGAGTTCATAATTAACTAGAAGGAAACATTCCAAAGGTAATTTTGCAATCCCTTCTACGCACAGGCAGTTCTTACTTCAACTGCTGCATTCGCCTGTTAGAACATCCAGATCTGAGAAGTGCGGAGCGGTCGGTGCCTGCTGATGCACAGAGGAAATCCATGGGGAGCCATGAGGGCAATGCTGAAAACCACTGGTACCAATTTCAAGAAGCAGGAGCTTATGCAGAAAAATTATTCAAAACTCCTTCTAAAATAATGTATCCCAAACTGGAAGCAACAAACAGCCCTTTAAATGAGGATCATGTTTGTTTTCCACCATCCTCTCACATACATGTGATGATACACGTGCACTACATCGATTTTAATACCGCCTTTGTTTATTCACTGCTCTCCAAAGACCTGGGGGGCAATGAATTAAGAGCAAGTATTGCCAGTTCTAAGATATCTTCCAGTTTTCTGGTTACTTTATTCATGTCATGTAACCCTCATGTGATGGAGCTATTCTAGGACAGTCTGTTTCCATGGCGATGGTGCTGCATGGGTAAGCAGTCATATTGTCAGCCCATCACTTCTTTCCTTTTCCTGTGTGGAAGTATTTGGGAAGGGAGGATTAATGATGTTAAGTATTTCCCCCTACAAGAAAGAATAGTTTCTTCTGGAAAAGGGGAATCTTCATCTGTGTCAAAATATATTCAGAATTCAGACAAAATACATCCTCAGAAAGGCAGAGACGTTCAACTCAAAAGAACTTTTCCTAAGTTACTTTGATTTGTGAAATTACTTCCGGGAGAGCTGATGGAAATGAGCAGTAGTTCTCTTAGAAGGCACTGACAGAGCTGCAGTATCAAACAAGAGCTCGCCGGGACTGCTGACGGTATTCCTGGTGTGGAATCACATTCCCATCACATGTCAGCAACTCGTGCTGACCCGCAGAGCCTTTCTGCACCAAAGCCTGCAAGCAGAGCTCCATACGAGGAACTTCTCCCCACTGCCATGGGTACAGGCACGCTCACAGCAGCGTACTGTGGACTGACTGGGTCAGAACCAGCACCGTCAGCAGCCCCACAGGGATGTCAGCCAGAATCCTTCCAGCACTGGAACTGGCAGCGCACCCACAGCGCTGTGTGGGCAGGGGAGAACAGTGCAGCACAACATACAAGTCTGGCACAGGAGTATCACAGCTTCAGCTGAAGCCACAGATGGAGTAAACGTGAGGGAAAACCAGAGAGCCTTTTTGCCAGAAAAGTTGTTTTGAAAAAGCAAAGGATATCAGTGTGGGTTTGTTGTTAAAACAGTGGCTTCCTCCAGCCTGTGCTGTGGGCGGTGAGCCCGCGTGCCTCGAGACTCTATAGCAAAACCAGCTCCTCATCTCAGCAGCTGCACACATCGGTGGCTGCACAACGGTGTTCCTTCATCTTTATGTCCAGATCAGCTCTCAGCAGAGCTGCACAGCCCGGCAGTGCGCTGACACATCGCTCTGCCACCACCGGAGCTGCAGTGGAGCAGAGCACACCCGGCACAGACACTGCAGCGTGGTGCCCAACAGTGTGGCACTCCCCGCAGCGCAGGGGAACTGCTGGCATGGGAGGAATCACCTCGAGTCTCTCTCTCTTTTTTTTTTTTTTTTTTACCTCAGATCCCCCTCCAAAATTATATTCCATTACAACCAGTTAAGCCAACATACCTGAGACCGAGAGCAACCACAAGCACATGACGTGAATCGAGAAGCTTCAGACATTTCAGACACAAGCAGCAAACAAACAGCAGGACAGCTGCAGAGCCGGGCCACAGCCAGCAGTCCCAGATCTGCTCCCAGCACAGCGGGGACTGCACTTCGCAGCCAGCACAGCCCCTGAGCTGCGGTGTAGGGGCAGTGCACAAACCATGACAGGAGTGACACGCACAGGGCCCATGCATGGCACAAAGCACGGCTGCGGGGAGCTCAGCGGGAACAGAAAACCTCACCGCTCTCCTCCTGAAGTTGTCACAGTTAAAAATCAGTGAGGCTTTCCATTGCTAACATCTTCTGGCCACAGACTGCAAACATCTCCCATTCAGTCTATACTGTATGCTGCTAGAGAATATCTATGTGTAAAGAATAACACGACAACCATGCAAAGATGTAAGGTGATGGTACTGATGGTTTGCTGTGTTACCCGATCCCCTTTTTACAGTCCTAACGTTAACAAAGCAATGCAAGAGGATGCATCCAGCCACAGAGGAGGAAATCAATCTGTAACCGAGCTCAGGAGGACCCCCCGATCGCAGTGCGGGGTCTCTGCCAGCACCTTCTGCTCGCGTGAGGAGTGGGCTCGGAAGCAGACAGTGGAGCGGCAGCAGCCCAGCCAGGACGGGACTACCGGGAGATGCATTTCTGGAATAACAATTAATTCTGCTATTGCGCTGTGGATGCAAAACTACAGCACTGATCGCGACGTGCCCCGTGTCAGAGGAACGCACGCACCGCTCGCGGCTGCACAGAACACGGCCGGCTCCGAAGACGCACGGAACGAGACGTACTCCGTAACACGCAGCGATCCGCCAGGCAGCGCTGCTCCCCTCGCTCGGACTCCGCTGCCCGCGGTGCCCGCACTGCCCGCGGCTGTCAGCCCCGACGCGCTGCGCTGCTGAGCGCGATCGATGGCAAGCGGTCAATGCTTCCCTTTGCTCCGCTCGTTCTCAAACTACTGTTTCTTTTCACGTCACAGCCTCACACGGACGGGTTTCCTCACGACGAGAACATCTCAGCACCTCCGCACTGCGCTCCGCCGCTGAGAAGCGCTCGGCGTTCCGCCCGTAACCAACCCCGGCGCGCAGCTCCGGTGGAGGAAATCCCGTTACCGCGGGATAACCATTAGCTCGGGCGTAAACAAAGGGTTCACATAAGTACTAAATCCCATCGCCGCTCGGCTGCGGGGGGCGGGAGTACACCGAGGGCTCTGCACTGAGACACAGACGCGGCGCGGCCGCCCCGAGCGGCACCGCTCCGCCCCGGGCCTCCCCTCCGCCCCCTACCCCCCTCCCCGCGCCTCCGGACCCGACCGAGGCGGTGGGGTCAGCGCGAGGGTCCCCCCCGGGTCGGGCCCAGCACCCCGATCGGAGCTCCGCTCCTTCCCACGGGGACAGCCCTGCAGCCGCCCCCCCTCCCTGCCCCGCGGCACCTCCTTCCTCCGTCCTGTACATCCCGCTCCAGCCCCGCTCTTTTGTCTCTCCGCTCATTTCTCCCTCCGCTTTCTCTCCCTGCTTCTCCTCCTCCCCCTGTTCCCCCCGCTCTTCTTTCCCCCGTCTCCGAACTCCCCTCGTCGTCAGTCCTTCCCAGACCCCTCCTCCACCCCCTCGCCCTATATCCCCTCTAATCCCCTTCCCTGACTCCCGGCCCCAGCCACTGTCCGCTCCCGTTCCGCGGGCACAGGGCAGGGCGGGGCCTCACCTCCGTGCTTCCCACCGCCCGCGCACCTGCCCGGTACCGGGGCAGCCCCCTCCCGCCCGCTCGCTCGCTCGCTC
>JACDJE010000128.1:143557-220037 GCA_016647715.1 Pavo muticus
CCGCCCCGCCCCGCCCCGCCCCGGCGCGGCCGCACGGCCTGGGGGTGTCCCGGCTGCGCTGCGTCCAGGGGCGGGTGTGCAGATGGCCGTTGTGCGCCTACACACACACACGCACGCAGACACTGCCGCGTACAGAGCTCAGTGTGCAGCGCGGCACGTATACACCTCCACGGGCACCGTACCGCGGCCGCGGCTCTGCGCTGCCGTGCGGTGATGTGAGCGCGGGGCACGGGCGTGCGGCGGCCCCGCGTGCTCCGAGCGGTGCGGGCGAAACGCCTCCGGCCGCCGCGGGGCTTCGGCGCGGTTCTGAGATCCGCGATAAGCCGGGGACGTTCCCCTGGTCCGCCTCGAACGCCCGCGCCCGGCTCTCGGACGGAGCTCCGCGTTCTGCGGAGGAACGTTCGAAGCGCTCCGTGCTGCATTCGCTCCTGCACAGAGCCCGGGAGAGGGCCCCGCAGCCCCGCACAGCCCCGCACGGCCGCGCGCAGTATGACCCCGCGGTGGGACAGGACAGCAGCAGCGGAACAGTTCCAGGTTTCTCCTCCTCCTCCCCCAGTTTCCGATTCTGGACTCGAGGAGCTGGCCGTGCTTGAGGCAGCACCTCCCGCCCCGCCTCTGTCGGTGAGACGCGGGGACGGCCCCGGCGGCGGCGGGACGGTCAGAGGCGCAAACAGCGGCACGGAGAGGTGGGCAGCCGGAGGATGGATCACAAGGACTCATGTGATGGAGGCTTTGGCCCGCTCACAATGGAGCAATGAACGGAGCCTTTCCGCAAATGCAAATTTTGTCATTGTTCCTTTCCGTGCTCCTCTCCCACCGCCCCTGGTGCGTGGAGAAAGCGGCCGCCGTCCGCCTTCTGCGGGCAGAGCAGGGAGAGTGATACCCCAACCAGTCACCGGTGGTGCGTTAGCAAATGAGCCCGATTCCTGTCCTGGGGAAATATTTTGTAATATTGGCTGCCCTGAAAATGCAAAGAATGGAACACAGAATTCTCGAGGAAATTCTAAGAGGACTTCGTGTTGTAGCTGGACTAATCCACAGCTCCCTGTGCATTACTTCCTTCTGGCAGTTAACTTGGAAGATGTGCTCTGAAAATATGCTTTTTTGATGGGGAAAAGCCCCTCTGCCAGTCAGGCACCCACTCAGCAGCGCCCTCAGCACCCCCTGCCCCGGGGGTTGGGGTGGGGGGTGTGCAGAGCTCCTGCACTGATGTGTGCTCCCAGCTCCTGCACTGATGTGTGCTCCCAGCTCCTGCACTGATGTGTGCTCCCAGCTCCTGCACAACACCTGATGCAAAATTTCCTATTTTTTAACTTGTTTTCAGTATTTGTCTTCCAGCTTACGACAAGATGTATGCAGAGAGCCTGTGTGATGCTGCAAGTCCACAGATTCCTTCTGCTGCAGCAGTGCTTCCAGCAGCACTTGACAGCAGAGAGAGCGCATTCCAGCCCTGCGTGGATGGCACTCACCACCAACAAAGGCCAAACCAGTACTGCCACAGCCCACCGCCCTCATTTCAAAACTCCTTCTGTGTCCCAGCGTGACATGAAGGCAATTTCTGCCCTCTGTTCTCTCCTTCACCTTCAGACAGCCAGGAAGGCGCTGTGCTTTCTGCAGGAGTGGGGAGAAGCTGTCAAACAGCATTTCTCCACTGCTGTTGTCCCGCAGGTTCTGCAGAACCTCAATAGAGTGCTTCTGTGGCTGCTACCAGCACGGACCTGTGCTCGTGTCAGTGCAGCTTAAGCACAATATTTCACTAAGAGATCAGCAGTAGGAACAGGGGATGACAGTGATCACTAAGCCTGTGTTGCTGATGTTTGCACAGCGGGAGCATGTTGAGGCCCTGGCAGACACAGGGCTGCGCTGTGCACTGGTCCTTCTGCACGTGGCCCAGCTGGAGACAGCACCTTTCCAGCAGCACCAAAGGAGACCCCAAGTGGTTCCATCACCGGATGAGCTGCTGTGGGGCCTCTTCTGGGTGCTGGGATGCCCTGGTAATGAACGTGGCTGAAGAGAAGGAGATGCTGGATGGATTTTCCCCAGCTGGTTCTGTGTGACTGTTTCACACTGTTTGTGACTCATGGGCAGAGAGGTGTTTGTCATTACACAAATCCCTGCAGCGTGATTAGTTTCCCTAATACTTGGCCTGCTTTTTCTCAGGGCAGGATACAAATCCTGGAGCTCTCATTGGTTGGCAGCATCAAGGAGACAGCGAGATTTGTGTGGCCGCTGCGAGAGGGTTTCTGTGTAACTGCTGCGGGTGTCACACGTTGCTCCTCGCTGTGCAAAGGACTGCTTGGTGGGGCTGAGTCACCAAATGTGGGTGGAGAGGAGAAGGGGAGAAAGGGAAATGAAAGAAGGAAAGAGTCTTGAAATTGCCATGAAGCAAGAAGAGGATGACAGGAAGGGCATGGACACAAGGGGTAGAAAGAATGACCAAAACATGTGGGAAAAATGTAATCCGGTAGAATTTATATTCACGGCACAAAAGCAAAGTGCTCTCAGGATGGGTAGCGCTGGCAAAAGGCTACCCATGTGTTGGTGGCCACACCAATGCACAGAGTCAAATTACACCAGTTTTCAGCTTGGACTGGACCAATGAAGGTAGGAACACATTTCTAGCAGTGCACACATCATTGCCTGTCTTAAGGTGCGCTGTGAGGGGAGGTGGTGAGTGCTCACTTACAGCCAGGACAAGAGAGCAGCTGTGCAGGCAAGACTTACATTGCAGTCAACTTGTTTGCTCAACACACTTCTTTACCACATGAGTAATGAATAAATGCTGCACAGAAGCACAGACAAGTTAAGATCTAATGCAACTGGCAGCATTTGACTGATACACCATTCAGATCAAGATGTTCTGTCTTATCGGGCACATGGGTTGGGTTTGTACACCTCCAAGTCCTCACTTCACAAGGAAAAGCTGCCATAGATTTTCAAATGAGCTGTTTTGTGGCAGTGTGCAGTACACGCTGAGGCTCCAGCAGGACAGACACCTCTCACGCTGGTCAAACCATTCCATTTCTAAAAGTCTATTCTTGACTTTTGCTCCGGCAAAGCACCAATTCTGTTAAATTAGATCTGATCAGACAAAGGGTTTGTGGCTTTTTGTGTCTGGCCTGAGAACTTAACTGCCTCGAAACTGCATTTGCTGGGGAGCTGGAGATCCTTGCCAAAATTGAGCATTTCTGCTCGGCAGCTTAGAGCTCCTTTCTGAGATGATCCGAGCGCAGGAGGGCCGGATTGCTGCGCACGGAGCAGCGCTGTGTCCGTGGGGCCTCAGTGCACTGCCGTGGTGCAGACAGCCTGGTGGCTGCAGGGAGGTGTCTGCGCTGCTTCACGTAAAGGAATAAAACAAAATGGTTGCAGAGTAGAGAGCAGGTTCTCGTTTTTCCCTTACATCACTCACTGTGGTTCTGATCGAGCCGTTCAAACAACTGTTTTATTCCTTTGGATGTTAAACAAGGTGCAGCCATTTAATATGTGTGGTGGCTTTGTAGGCTAAGGAAATGTTTTCTTAGCTTTCACCACAAAGGTTGTCTTGCCCATAGCCAGCAGTTGAGTTGTGGGCACACGAATGTGTGCAGAGGAGGAGTTTGTGCTCCAAACACAAGCCTTGCCTATGGCTGCTGCAGAGAAAATGTTGCAGTCACCAAAAATGCTCATTCAGGTTCTCTGCTCTCCTTGAAATGTGAAAGGTATCAGCTGGTGTGACTGCGTCAGCTTGAATATGCTTATGTTTCAAATGGGCTGGATTTCTAAGTGCTTTTGTTTAAATATGCTCGTCTTGCACCTACACTGAGATGTAAAGATATTGGGGTTTTCTTTTTTTTTTTAATGAACGCAGCTAAGAATCTCGTTAATGCCTCATCCACAGCACCACAAACGTCTTCCTTTGTCACATCTCCTCTGGAGAGGTCAGGAAACCGCGCTCAGGAGCTTTGCTGGCCTTCCTTTTTATTGCTGTGCTACATGAGAAATATTGCCCCCTGTTGTGGACTGTCTGTGTGTATAAGCACACATAGATAACATTTACATCCTGACAGAAGGGGGAACAGCAGCTGCTCTCTGTGAGCTGCCCGGGCTCTTCTGTTGCTAAGTCTGTCCCCCATTGCCCAGCCAGCAGCTCCAGGCAGCTGCAGCAGTCTGACAAGAGAAGGATGCAGCTCTGCCTTCAGAAATAACACGCTGAGATGGTCCTGTTTTACGTAACTGCAAACAGCAGCAATTCTGTGGATGGAGCTAGACTGAGAACTGAGAAGTCTTCCTCTTTTATAAAACTTCCAGACTTCATGGAGTTTTGTTGCAAAGGAAACTGTGATTCTATGAGTCTGTGAGAACTTGTCAGAGTGGAGTCAGTCTTGAATCCCAGGAAATATAATGAGAGCAACCAGTGGTTAGAAAATAAGCCATGCCCCATAATTAAGGGAAAGACCAAAAACCCAAAGCCACACAGCTGTTTTGTCTATGGAGTTTTGTCGTGTTAATCCATGGAAGCAGCGCAACATCAAGAAAGGGTCAGATCTCAGTATTGCCCACAGCTGGACAGGAATCACAAAGGGCCTTTACAGCAGAGCAACTCTGTGGCTCTTACAGTGAAGGGGAAGAATTGCTCTGGAAAGCTCTTCCAGCCCCATCCCTGCCCCACTCACCTCTCTTGGCACTGGGAGCTCCTGTTCTGCCAGTCTTTGGGCCAGAACCTCAATCTGTATAAAGGAGAGTCTGAGCTCATGGCTAGGAATGGGACTGGGATGTGGTTCTGCTCCCGCCCAGCCCTGGGAGCAGGTTAATGTACTGCCCCAGCGGTGCTCTGCAGCTGGAATTTTTTTCTGCTGAAGGCACAGAAATGAGTTGCCAAGCTGGACAACAGGTGCTGAACTGCAAAACTGCTTCTCTACCATGTATTCCAACAGAGCATCCCTCCGTACA
Source organism: Pavo muticus (assembly GCA_016647715.1). Lineage (NCBI taxonomy): Eukaryota > Metazoa > Chordata > Aves > Galliformes > Phasianidae > Pavo > Pavo muticus. The sequence goes on from JACDJE010000128.1 coordinate 148,487, forward strand.
GCTTTCTAAAATTCATGTTTTTTCTTTTCTATAATCGAGAGGTATTGCTGATGTTCCACAGGGTTACTGCTAGGACAGAGAAGCTTGTGCCACAAATACATTTCATGGCAACTATCCTCAGCTCGCTTGGCGTTACACAGGGGTATTGCTGCCTGAAAGCACATCTCGCTAACCCTCAAGCTCACTGCTGTGTGTTGCACTGAAATTTTAAAGAGGAGATTCTTTTTTTCTAGATCTTTTTTTTTTCCACATGCTTTTTAGTGCACATCTTTAAAAAGGAAATTTCTTGTTCTTCGAAGTTTCTCGTTGGCCGTGTCTGGAGAAAACCCCCGGCACTGCATAAGCTCAGACAGGCCATGTGTGTATTTCTTGTTACAGCCCGTTTTTGTGAAATGAGAGCATTATTTTCTTTCACTTCATTCCTGTGCTTGGACACGAACAGCCTTCAGTCATTGTCAGATGTCTTGGGGTGCCTGGGTGTGTCCCTTACAAAAGCAGCAAAAAAGACAAATAAATACAGAGGTTAAAGTCTGAAACTCCACTGAATTCGGTGAAAATGGTCATTTTGAGCAATTTAGGATCCGTTTTCAAATGCGTTTCAGGAGAGGCTGTGATCTGGTGGATTAATAGAGGATGCTGAGTCTCAGTTTCCCCCTCTGCTGGAGGGGGAAAGGATAATGCTACAGGAAGGATAATGCTATTTACCTCCCTGTGGGTTACTTCTCCACCCACTTCTCATACTCTGCTGTAAAAGTAAAACGCTTCAAGGCCATTCATTCAGCGTCAAGATGCAGGAAACCTCTGGCTTGCAGCTGAGCAGACCCTGGAGGCAGCTCCCTAACACCGGCAGTGAACAGCCACAGCCTTTCCATTTCATTGAGAATATCAGCCTTTGCCTGAAATGCTCTCTTTTTGAAATTTCTGAATGCAAAGCTAGAGAAATCCCCCCGGCTTCCTTCTCTGTGATCCACCCACGCTTCTCAGTAACTGATTTCCTTGAAGCTGCTGATATCTGTGTTTGGGCAGGAGGTGCTTTGGGAGCAGTGTCTGTGGGGCTGCGGGGTGCGCTCCCTGCAGCCTCCTCAGCCCCATCCATCACTGTGTTTATCACATGCAGATACTCCCTCATCGCTGGAGACAGATTTCCTTTAAAGCATTCATTTTCTAGTAGATTTACTTTGCACCCAGACATGACGTTGGTTTCGAGGGTAAATAAAGGGCAATGAGGACTTGAGCCCCAAAATGTATCCTATGAGTTCTATCCCTGCATTGCGCATTCATTTTAATGGTCCTTGCTGTGTGTTTTATTGAAGGCTGAGTCATAAGCAGATCTTACTGCTTTGGAGGGAAGGAAATGGAGTTTGGGCAAAAACATTACATGTCTCAAATCCAGTAAACAGAGACTGCTCAAGCTGTGAAAACACGATGTATCTCAACGAGGAGAGCTGAAGGTCAGATAGAAATTCCTTCTGTTGTGTTATAGATTTCATCACCTGAAGTTTATCTGAACTCTGATTTTTCCTGTGACAGCCATCACAGTGAGAGGGGCAGATCCTGCCCCTGTCCCTCCCTTCAAAAACTCAGGTCTGTGGGTAGCAGACCTCCCAGGATCTCACATTTCTGCATTATGATGAGAAACTTCTGCTCACCTCTTGGAGCTGATTTCTGCACACAGCTGTGGTTGGGACTTGGTATGGTAGAGGCAAAGCATTTTTGGCTGAGATAGCTGGGAAAGATGAGATGAGCTCTGTTACAGCAGCGCCTATGGGGTACAGAACAGTCCCTTTGGAGACGGCCTTAGGAGCTCTGCCCTGTGCTGATGAGGAGCCACACAAGCCGGGCTGTGCAGCTTGGGAGGAGGTGCTGCACCTGCTGGGCAAATAGCTGTGTCCCCGTGTTAGAAGTCACCCCCATCTCATGCCACAAGTAAGACTGGACTGCAGTGCAGTGAAAGAGATGCCCTTTGTGATGAACAGTATCCTTTATTTTTCTGATTTTTCTCCCTACATCTGTTTGTATTCTTTAAGGCAGAAACTGGATCAAGTGCTATCTCCATTCAGAGGGAAGATACGAGAGATAGGCAGGGAGCAAACAAGGAGCGCAGCCCAGCAGCAGGAACAGCTTGGGCACAGAGATCAAGAAACTGCCAGGAGGAGTGGGGAGAAGGCAGCTGGCCTCAGGGCTGCCCAGGGTGCCACACGGAAAGGCACAACTGGCAGCAGCTCAGAACATCACTGACTTGCAGCCAAATCTTGAAATAGGTTCCGCAGAGGGCTGTGTATTCAGTCACTGGTAGTTTGACTTTGAGTTTGTGTGGAAAGGTACATTTCTTGATCGGTTTGTAGGTGGGGTTTTTTTTTCAGATAAAGCCTGTGTGTTTGAGTTCCAAAGCTTTTTTTTTCAATGGAGCACACCACAAGGGAGAACTTTAGGTGTATCTGATTGAAACCTCTGGACAAGTCCTTCCAACCACCTTTTTTTTTTGTGCAGGATGTCACTGCTGTCACGTTCTCAAAGGCAGTTGTAGACCAGAGACATTCCTTTGACAGGATGTCTTGACAGGAACAACAGCCCCAACTCACAAGCAGTGGCCCAAGAGTTCTCCCTCCTGCAACCCAGGCAGGGCATCATGGTCCGTCCTCTGCTCCCCCTGGACATGGCAGGTCCTGGTTTGTCGCAATCAAACAGCAGAAGTGAGGAGCACGATGCTTCCTCTTCAGGGAGGAGCCTGGGAGCTCCCCTGCTGGGAGCACTGTCTCTGTGCGTACTGGTGGGGCAGTTTTGCTGTGCTGTGGGCTGAGCTGTTGCATTATTCAGGGTGACACACAGAGGAACAACATTCCTGTGCCCAGCAGCATTGCTTGCAGATGGCTCTCTACAATTAGGTGACATCTCCTGAAAGTCACTCACAGTGATATGAGACACGGCCAGACCAGTGTGGTTGTAAATTATGATTGGAAAAGCTACCCATGAAATACAACTGAGAGAAAACAGCTTCTTTCTTTCCTCCCCTCCCCTTGGCCATTTGGTGGTCCTCCCAGGTGCTCCTTGGTACAGAGGAATTTTATTTTGTTAAAGTTCAGGGTCAGGCTGCAAATCTGGTTGTTGTTCAAAGGGGCTTTGGAGAACATCATCTGATGCTTCTGACAGGCCTGGCCACAGAGGGCCGCATTTGTCCAGGCTGGTTTCTGGTCTCCTCTGAGTTTTATATTGCAGCAGGGAGGAATAAAAGGCCCTTTCCATCTTACTGATGGAAAACGAAGAAACTGAACAAGAAGAAAATTAAAAACTAGTTTTACTAATATTAGTTTGGTTTCACAAACTTTGTGACTTTAAAGAGTGATATCCAAATGAGTGTCGCACATGCAGAGTTTCAGGCTTACATCAGATGCATGCATGCAGACTCTTGCTGTAGAATCCTCAGACCTGAGGTGTTTGTTGGCCTGTGTATGGGAACTGATGAGTCCAAACCTGAACCACTGATTGAGCACCTGAGGAAAGGACCCGGTCAGCCCTGGGAGCACAGGTGGAGGCAATTCAGCTGTGTGACTGGAAGGGGTGGAGCCTGGCTGCACCTCTCTTAGACCTCATTTAAGGGCTGACTGCCACTGGGGAAGGATCTCTGGTTGGAGATCCCTCCTTGGTGGAGCTTTCCCCTGTGAATGTAGAATCTTTTTGTATGGGTGAGTAATCTTCTTTTATAGTACCCCTCTACTGTGCCAGTCTTTTTGTCATCACACCTTAGTTGTAATGCCTTTCCCATTGTATTGGTCTGTCCAATTGCTACAGTATGCCAAACTCATGTTGACTGCAGCTGGAATGCAGGACCCTGAACTCAATGGCAGAGCACAAGCTAGGCTGCCACAAACTGGTAGATCAGGATCTTTAAGTGACTGTAAGATTGCTTAAATATCTGCAAATTCAAGTAAGTAGCATTACATTTAACTAGCAAGCCCCCTATGTGTCATGGCACTTCAAATGCTTTGAAATTTCCCATTTAATAAACTGAACAGTCCCATTTCTAATCTTGAGCAAGAGGCCACCAGCTGGACTTGCACTGAAAGTACAGGCCCAGGTGCTGCACACAGCTGTGCACAGATATGTTTGTACTTCCCTAGTCTGGCAGTTGAATTTGTGTACCCAAGTGGGGAAAGAAAAACACATAACAAAAACAAAACAACAGAATCTGTGTTTAACTACTGTTTTGTTAAGGCTGTGTGTGTTATTTTTGTTTGCCCATTGTTTGTCGGAAGATAAAGGTCTTCAGCCAGCAGGATGAAGCATGGCTTTGTTTTATTCCTTACAGTGTTGTGTTTGGCTGGAGAACATGACACTGTAAGAGGGAAAAAAGCATGTAAATAGCTTGTTTATCCTCAGAGATGGGAGCTTTGTGCTGTAACAGGCTGTGCTGTTGAGTTGACCTAGCTTTACTTTCCAGAATTTGGGGAGCTGACAGATTGCTGAGAAGGCTTCTAAAACAGCCAGCTTTTGATTTCACAGCAGTGCTTTGATCTAATGGTATTGATTACATGAGAAAGGAGAGGAAGGTGGGAAGTAGAGATATTAAAATAAAATACCCAAGCACAAGTTTAAAGATCCCACAGCAAAATTTGAGCGTGGTGTTGAGTAAGCAAGTGGGATTTGTGTGGCAAAAGGGGGAAGCTGGTGACTGGCAACAGGAGATGGCTACTTCGTTTGCTAGAAGGTTATGTTCTGAAATGCACAAGAAATAGGTGCAAGTCAGATATTTTAATGTAAACTAAAGAGTTGGTTCCTTTTTAAAATGCTTAAGAAATGAGCTTTTAGTCAGCTTAAAAGCAGGACACTGAAATTCAATGGAATTTTAATTTAATTTTATTTCTGGATGCATGAAAGCAAAATCTTAAACTGACTATTTTTTTCATGGATGCAGTTCCTCAGATTTTGGCCAGTGTTGACTCTTTTGGCCTTCCCCAAACCATGCAGTTTGATCACTGAGTTATTGGTTTAAAGCTTGCCAAGCAGTGCTGCCTTCCACAGGAGGAGCCTGTGGTGCTTCTCGCACATGAGGAGCTGAGTACCTGCCCTGAAATCAACCATCTGTCTTCTACTGGGACTTCTAATGGATTCTTCTGAAGACTTATACTTGGTTTCTGTAGTTGACCACAAGTGTGATACAGGCATGAAAAGTATATTTATATTAATGTCTCATGTAATTGCCTTTCTGTATGTTTACACAAAGATATTATAGAATCAGAGAATGGTCTGGGTTGGAAGGGACCTTTAAGACCACCTTGTTCCAACCCCCTGCTACATGCAGGGAAACCTCCCATAGCCCAGGTTGCTCAAAGCCCCATCCAGCCTAGCCTTGAGTGCTTCCAGGGAGGGGGCATCCACAGCCTCACTGGGCAGCCTGTGCCAGTATCTCACCACACTCACAGTAAAGAATTTCTTCCTAATATCTAGTCTAAATCTACCCTCTTCTAGTTTAAAACCATTTCCCCTTGTCCTTTTGCTACCTGCCCTTATAAAAAGTCCCTTCCCCAGCTTTCCTGTAGGCCCCTTCAGGTCCTGAAAGACTGCTATAAGGTCCCCCCCCGAGCCTTCTCTTCTCCAGGCTGAACGGCCTCACCTCTCTCAGCCTGTCTTCACAGGGGAGGTGCTTCATCCTCTGATCATCTTTGTGCCCTCCTTTGGACCTGCTCCAGCAGCTCCATGTCCTTCTTGTGGTGGGGGCTCCAGGCCTGGATGCAGTACTTCAGGTGGGGTCTCACAAGAGCAGAGCAAAGGAACAGAATCACCTCCCTCTCCCTGCTGGTCATGCTTCTCTTGATGCAGCTGTAGTGGAATTCCAAGGTCACAGCCTGAACCAATGGATGAGCTATGTGAGACTGTGAGTGCCCGGAGCGGGCGGGGTGGGGTATGGGGTGGGTGCCTTCTGACTCTGCGATATTTCCTGTGCAATCTGAGTCTGTGCGGGTCCCCCTTTTTTCCCTGCCCTTCTTCTCCTGCGGTGGGACGGTATGAACGGGGGAGGGTCACATTCCTTAGCTCATCCTTTTCTCTGGACTGTTGCCAGGAGGGATGAGTTAATTCCTCTTTTCTATCTTTCCCTATAACACCAATTTCTCAAATAAAGATTTCTGCCTTCATTTATGCTACAGCAGCCCAGGATATGTTTGGCCTTCTGGGCTGCAAGCACACATTGCTGGCTCATGTTGAGTCTTTCATCCACTGGCACTCCCAAATCCTTCTCAGGGCTGCTCTCAAGCCATTCTCTGCCCAACCAGTATCTGTGCTTGAGATTGGCCTGACCCAGATGCAGGACCTTGCGCTTGGCCTTGCTGAACTTCACGAGGTTGGTATCGGCACACCTTTCAAGCCTGTCTAGATTGCTCTGGGTAACATCCTTTTTCTCTAGCATGTCAACTGCACCACTCAGCCCGGTGTCATCTGCAAACTTGCTCAATGTGCACTTAATCCCACTGTCCATGCTGCCTACAAAGATGTTAAATCACACAAGTCCCAGCACTGATCTCTGAGGAACGCCACTTGTTGCCAGTCTCCACGTGGACTTTGAGCCACTGACCACAACTCTGAGTGCGACCATCCAGCCCATGCCATATCCAGCCAGTGGTCCCTCCATCCATTTTTCTCCAATGTGGTGGCCAGGATGTCATGCAGGACAGTGTTGAATGCTGTGCACAAGTCCAGGCAGATGATGTCAGTTGCTCTTCCTTCCTTTATCCACTGACAATGATCCTGAATCCCAATTTTGATGTATGTGGATGGGTTAACTCAGAGGCAAGGGAGAAGCAGGGAGCTGTTGAAAGCCCCTCCTCATTTTGCGCTGCTTGGCAGGCTCTGTGCTAGGAGTGTTGTGCCTATACTCCTTTCCTCTCTGTGAAATGTGATGAATACTACTCCCCACCAGCACTGTTTGTGAAGCTTAATCTGCTCTTTATAAGCCTCAACGGAGGAGCTCGCACAAGTGCAAGATCACTTCAGAAGAGTTATCAGTTGGTTAGAAACTTCTTTCAAGGTATGATCAGAAAGGAATAAACCTCTCAGATAGCCTTTCCTCTGAAAGAAGTCCTCTTTGGGATGACAACATCAGTGTGTAACTGTGCTAATGTTCAACCGAGTCCCAAGAAGGGACCGATATTTGGGACCAGTGCCAGCAGCTTATGTTTGGGATGCCAGGTAGCCTTGCCTCCGAAAGAAGTGGAAGATCAGCTCACTTCTCTGCTATTTGAAAACCTTTGAGCCCTGCTTTCTCTCACAGGAGCAAATTCTTTTTGCTTTTTTATACCTTTTTCTATACATATGGTTAGGTATTTCCTGTACTTACGTGATTCTTCCTGCTGCTGCATTTCAGCACATGCAGTCTTACTGTATGTATTCCTATGACAGTCCTGTGCTTTTGGGAGTGTGGAAGGACCTGTGAGAGGCTTTCAGAAAGAAGCAGAGTTCTAGATGTGCTGAATTCTGCCTTGTGCACATGATGGAGCACTTCCCTCCCCCTGCCCAATGTTTGTTCTGCTTTAACTGAGACCTAGCATTACACTATGATACACCTTGGGGAAAATGTAAGAGAAAATGATATGCAGTGTTTTGTCCCAGTGCTAGCAGTAGGAGAAAATGCTTAGAGTAGTGCTTAGCCTGTTGATTGGTTAGTATGAGGCTCTCTTCAAAAAGTGTAACTTGTTAAGTGAAGTAACTGTCCGTGATAGTTTTCTAAAGCCTCTGTGATAGGTTTCTAAAGCCACTAGCAGATTGCTCACCTCAGACCACCAACACGTTGCAGAGGTGTCTCTGAGTGAAATGAGTGCCATGAATTTCAGCAGGTGTAGGAAAAAACCTGTACATGTTTCTCAGCAGGAGGAAGGCAAGTGCCAGGAGCTGCACCACTTGTCTCCAGCTCCCACAACAGCTGCATCTGGACACAGACCCACATTTCCCTGTCATTTTGGCCAGGAAACTTCCAGAAGGAGATTTCTGGCTGCAGCTGGCAACCGCCTCCCCCCAGCCCCGGGCCTGCAGCAGGGCTGTCCATTGCCATCCATGGGGTGCCAAGCTGTTCCACCAGCAATGCAACAGTTTTCCCAAGTGTGGTGATTTTTCTAGCATGCAACGTTTAACCTCAATTAAATGTTTTTTAGCAAATATCAAGCAAAATATCTCTGCTCAGAATGGTGCTTCTCCAGGCCTAGCCAACCCCAGCCCCACTCGGGAGAAAGCTGCCATCTCCCCACATCTCTGTCACTCTGTGCTTTGTGGGCCGCCCCTGTGAGCCTGCGTTTGTTTCTGTTGTGCCAATGCACAGTGACCTTCAGTGCCAGCTCAACTGCTGAGCTGGAAAAGCCACTCATGTAAGTAAACGACCAGAAGCTGACTGGCCTCTTTCTGGTGACTCCACGCACACTGTCATTAGCTCCAGTGCAATCTGTGACCATTGCCTAAGAGAAAAGTAAAATTCCATCCCGGAAGACCATAATTAGCTGGACTGAGCTCAGCAGTGCCTCACAACTCCAAGACTTTAACATCATCTCGTAAATTAAGAAGATTTTCAGGCTGGGCAACGCTCTGGCGTGGGCATTAAAAGGCTGTTGTAATGAGCCTCATAAAATGAAATGCTGGCTTTAAAAGGGAGGAAACAACTGGTTGCCTTCAGCATACATTCAGAAATATGAGGGCTTTCACCCACCATCAGCTTAACAGATGTGGTCAGATCCCAGCGCATAGCTGTAGCAGTTGCTGATGGCAGGGATGAGAAGAGACACCAACCCAGGGTGCACAGGAAGTCATGGCAGGGTAAGGAGGTGAAGAGAAAAAGAAACTGCAAAGTAAGGTTGCAGTGACTAGGTGGAATATCTCTTGGCTTTGCAGATAAACCATGACCTTAGTTATCTAGGCCATGATTTTGCTTTCCCTGGAGCCAGTGCCAGAGTGCTCCTTGGCTTTCCCATTGCCAAACAGGCTCCAGCTTGCTTTGTCCATCAGTGACACTTTGCCCCTTGCAAATGATCCGTGCAAGCAGAGCGCTGAACAAGTCAATAAAGTTCTCTGTGCCAAAGGCAGATCTGATCTCACAGGAAATTATTGTGCCAATGCTTTTAGCCAGTAAAATTTTGGGCAGCAGTCATGCAAATATTTCGATTCATTTAGCTACATGAGTACGCTGGGAAAATCAATGAAATCACTTAGATGATTAAAATTGCTTTGTTCAAAGTGTTTCTAGCCTCTGCACAAGTCCTTGATCTGTATGGATGGCTTATGCACAGACTGGTGCATTTACAAAGGAAAAAAAAAAAGCTTTTTCCTTAAGAGATGTTGCCCTGAATGCAGAGAAGGTAACTACAAGTAAAGCAAGTCTTTATTTTTCCACTGACATACGTTGTCTCCATGTCTCTGTGTTGTAATGTACAGGTATTGTCCATGGGAGACATGAAAATCTATTATGCCAAGCTCTGTGAGTCCCCGACAGTGTTTTCTTTATTTTTAGTATTTCCTGGAGAAGAGTTGAGTCCATCCATGTGCAAAATATTGCAACTGACAGGGAGAGGAGGCATGCATGTGTTTCAAGACATGTGCCTGGGGAGACTGTGGTTATGTAAGGGCTCTTTTGACACGACCAATTACATAAAATAATAATATTGGAAAGGAAGGCAGTTAATGAATGCACAGAAGGAATTTATTTGCAGTAGTAGAGCCTGTGTCACTGCAGGTGATGGGAATGGAGCAGAAGGGTCAGTAGGTTCCTCATGGGCTGCTCTGGCATTCTGCTTTCCTGTCCACTGAGCCCTGGGTGCTGCTGCTTTTCAGTAAGCGAAGCAGGAACCCTGCTGCTGCAGTCCCTGCACTGCACGGCCATAGGCAAGTGAATGTTAATTCCCCTGCAAGCACAAGGGAGGAATGAAGCCATGAAACATCCCAGTTAATGACATGCAATATTTGAAAAGCTGTTTCTTTTGTTACATTTTAAACAGAAGTGTTCTCACCGAGCTGCAGGACTCACAGCACGGCTGGTTCTGCTGCTGCAGTGGTAGGAAGGGAAGGAGGACAGGTGCTTGCTTAGTGATGCAGTGTATATGCTGCAAAGAGGCTGTGCACGGAAGTGCTCAGTGAACCATGTGCTGTGGCTGTGGGAGTTCATCTCCCATGGTAGGATGTACAGCTCTGATATCCCAGGAGATGACACATTGCATTGAGAAAGGCTTTTCTCAACGAAAAAGAAGTTCAGAACTGTCTGGGCAGGCAGTAGACTCTCAGTCCAGTCCAAAGGTGGACTCTGCTCAACATACAACAAAGTCTTCACCATTACAACTTACCTTCTTCCACAGGTATTGCTCAGATGTCACCATCACGTCACTGGTTTAACAGCTCTATGCCTGCTGGCAGGCAGGGAGTGGAAAGGAGCTTTGTACCACTTGGCCTATGCTACTGTACTGCAAACAAGAAGCTAGAGACCTCCCCGAGGGTAACCACAGTGCACACGTCTTTCATGTGCTCTAACCTATCTCAGCCTTTTCACATGTAAGCACTAGAGCTGAGACCAACCAAAGGGGGGTGAGAGGGCTAAACTTGGGCCCCAGAGGAAATATTTCATTGTCTGCTGTGCAATTTCCAGTGAGTCGTGCTGCCTGTGCAGCTCAGGGCATGGTGACCTCTGTGCCCAGCTTTGCAGCTCACTGCTGAGGACTGGGCTAATTACAACCCTGTGTCTTTGTATCTACGGTCTCTGGGTACAGCAGCAGGAGGGGCCACCCAATTGTTGGCTCATAGTGGGTTTGGTGGGGCTTGAAGAGGTTGCTTAGGGAAATGCACGTTCAGCAGCTCACCTCCTGCAGGCCAGCCCAGGTTTTGGTTAGTAACTATTGGAGCAACTTGGGGCATTTCCAACATGCCTGCTCACGTGTACAAGCATGAAACAATTTGTATGTATGGCATCATCAGCTGAGAATACAAAGTGCAGGCTAGCCAATTTTAAGGCATTTCCAACAGATGGTGCTGTGGTACCATGAAAAACTAAATTTGTGCCTGGAAGAGGTTTTGGGGGCTGTTTCCTGCTTCTCATTCTTTCCCCTCCCTGGTTTCCTTATTGGATGGCAGCGTTTCTAGTATTTCCTACAAAGTTCTGCACAGACTTTCCTCAGCTTCAGAGTTTATTCTCGACAGTTTGGTGTTGCCTTTGCTGCCCAGACTGGAGCCTCAGGGGAGGACACAGCAGAGACTGCCTAGAAGGAGCCTGCAGCTCTTCCACCTTTCTCGACTCAATGCACCTGCTCCTGCAGACAAGCTGCAATTCGCTGCACGCTCCTGTCCACCTTGCCATGGGCACTACTGCTGCAGTCTATATCTTATGATAAGGGAGCAGCTGTGCCACTGCCAACACATGCCATGAACATAGAACCTTCCATCAGATGCCTGCTATACCTTGTGTTTTATCATTGCCACTCCTCCTTCTGCCTAAATGTCATTTACATTGTTGAGCCCTTCCTTGAAACAGGTAACTGGGCTTTTGATGTCTCAGGGTGTTGAAGACCTGTGGGTTTTTAAGGGTGGCAGCAATGGGTCTTCATACTGAGCTGTGATGAAAAGTCATTTTGGCGAGGGAGCCATCCTTGCATGGATGGTTTGCCTCCAGATGTATTTCTTCTCTCGTAACCTTTATTTTCTCACTCCTTTGAATCTTCCACTCATACTGGAGGATTACATGGACCTTCCCCAGGAAACATTTCCCTGGCTCTGCAGATGCTAAGAAGCTCTAAAGGTGATGTAACATTTACAGTCAGGAAAAAGTCAGCCTCTCTTGCAGCTGCAGGTCAGGGCTGGAGCACATTATTTGATCCCAGTGTCCCTTGACCAGCCTCTCCTGGGGCTTCTCAGGTGTGGGCTGGGAGCTCTGTTTAAGTTCAGCTCAGGGGCTTAGCTCCTTCACAAACAATTTTGCAGGGATTCCGGTCTCAGGCTCAGCCACCAGCACGTCCTGCCTAGCCAAGGAGTTGTTTTGTCTTTGCGGTCTTGCATGATGACTTCAGTTCTTGCTTGAACCTGGCTATGATGTCTGTGCCTACCACGCTTTGGTGCTGTTTCTGCATAATTTGAGAAACTATTTCCTTCAGGCATTGATCTCTAAGCTGATGATGCTGTGCTGGTTAGCCAGAATGTTGTTCTCAATGAGCGTCCCACCTTTCAGATCCCACTTCACTTTCTTACCAAAACCTGAAATTGTCCTTTTTAATTTCAAGTCTGTGAAATTAAGTGATTACTTTTTAGGTCGTTTGCTCAGGTTGATTCCTTTAAAAGTCCAGAGGAGCTCTCGAACAAGCACATGAGTAAATGACCAGTTTGCCTAATTGATGCTGTCTAAAATTTGCTTCCCACCTCTGTGAAGGGGAAATAATGCCAAGATCAGTTAACCCCAGTTTAGCTGAGGTACCTGGATGGGTGGGTGGTTGCACTTTGGAATAGTGAAGAATGTTTGGGTTTATTCTCACATCAATATTTTTTCCAGTGGATCCAGTCCCACTGTGATCAGACTTTTGAGTACTGCATCCCTTTTAAAGAAACATCTGTTATAATTAACTTTAATGCCTTGGGCTGAAGTACCACCCTCGTACCAGTGATGGTTTTATCGTCCTTTTGTGAGGCAGGTGGAAAATTCAGCAAGGCAGCCGGTCTCCTTTCACCTGTTCTGCTGCACGTGGCCTTGGTTTTCTAACTCCTAGTGTAACAGAACCAGTGAGAATCTCTGCTCAACTGAGTACAGAGCAGTAATTTGTCAAAGACAACCTGTGCCGCACAGTATAGCCTTGTGAGAACCAGGTTGCTTCGTCTTGTTTCTTGCCCCTTGCTCTTACAGGAGCAGCAGTGAGCTGTGACTGTGGCCTTGGTGGGGCTGAGATTTCTTTCTGCCTCCTGCTTTCAGGATTGTGCCCCTGCTTGCATGGGCAGAGGGAGATGTAACTCCTGTGGGTCTCTGTACAGGGTCCTGCTCATGCAAAGCACCAAAACTTTGGGGCCTGTTTGAGCAGACCACTATGGTTGGGATCTTGGCTCCTTCATCCAGGATTGATGCTGTTTACGATCCCAGGGCGGCTGTATCATTACTCATGTGGCTCTGCTGCAGTCATCTGAGCGATGACTCCATTTGTCACATGCGAACCTCCCCCAGCCAGGCCTGTCAGGGCCTTGCATCTCTGCTGCTGGTGTCGGTGCAAACTCATTTCCTTTTGGCCCTGTGTGACTGCACCAGCCCCCAAATCCAGCCCTGCGGTCCCTGGTAAAGATGTTAAACCTGTGATTCGGAGAGGGCTGACTGCTAAATTATGTTCTGCAGGCTTTTAGGCCATCAAAGTAGGTTTTTAACATATTATTTGTGTCTGATCGGGCTCCTGGCCATTTGTAGTCTTGGAGGTGTGCAAGTGGCGTGGGGCAGCTTGGCCAAGACCGATGATCCCTGCCTCTGCACTGGAGAATGTGGGGGAAAGGTGGCCAGCAAGAAGTCTGCTCTCATGGTGAGCAGGAGCAGCTCCACAGTTGCTCTCCTAAGAGCATGTCCGGCTTTGCTCCTAAGCACCACCGTCACCTGCGCAGGGCAGCTCCCATCCCTCAGGGCTGCAGCAGCCACGCGGACAGCCCCGCTGGCCAGAGGGCGAGCAAAGCGCTGCCGCCGCGAGTCCCGCGCCGGTGGCAGTAGGTGGCACCACAGAACCAGAGAGCGGAGGGAGAGCTGGGCTCGCAGCCGCCAATGGGACCAGGGGGAGGGCAGCGCTTCCCAGGGGGCAAAGCCAGGCCGCCGTTCTGCTACAACTTCGGGCTGTGGCCTTCCTACATCCCAATGCTCGGAGCGTTTTCTTCCTGCGATATAGGAACTTCCTATAAAGTACTGCCTTGCCCAAGCCACCCTGGACCCCCCAAAGTTCCCGTGGGCATATTTACAATGATACAAGCACAAAGAGTGGCAGGAGCTGCTCCAAAAATATCTTTATTAAGATGTAATTTTAATCAGAGCATTCAATGAAAAATCTGGTTTTATGGAAGCAGAAACCAATACTTCCTGGGGGCATTTTGGTTGGAAATATTTAATGTCGGGATTTCCCTGGAGAAACAAAGTGTAAATTAGTGGGAAAATAGTGCTGAGTGGGGATAATAGGCTGCGCACAGAAAGCTTCAGACTAACCATCAAAACTAATTAAAATGAGTTGTTACCACTGAGCAGCGTGGTTATTAGTTGCTATCATGACAGAAGGACAGACATACGCAAAACATTCTTTTGTCAGGAGAACAGTAGCTGGATGCAAATTGCATCACGCCTGGGAACGCGCTGTGTGCGGCTGCGCTCTGTCCTGCAGTGCCCGGAGCGCTGTGCTGTGCTGTGCTGTGAGCGTCCCCAGCTGGGAGCCAGCAGCAGCTGCTGTTGCCGCACCTGCCTTAAAGAAAAATGCTGCTTCTCTGTGCTGACTCATCAGCGCGGTGCGATGCAGGTCCCAGCAGTTGGTGGGGCTCAGCTGGAGACAAAGAATGATTTTCTGAGGCTGGATGTAGTCCCAGCCTAGGAAAGCTGGTGCAGAGGCTCTCGTGCTGCTTGCTCTCGTGCTTTGGGTGTACCTGTGGGGCTGACCTAACAGTAAGGGGAGCCTTGAAGCAGGTGAGCAGCACACAGAGTGTCTGTGCAGTGCGGAGAAAGCTCAGCATTGATAACCCAGGTGGAAATGAGCTGCAAAGCTGATGGCCAAGCTTTTCTGTGTCCAAATTTGTCCAAGTGAGTGTACTTCCCTGATGCACCTAGAAAGCTGGGTTTGTGCCCAGCTGCCCCACAGATGCTTCCTTTTGCAGTAGTGGTGGCCATCAAGCTGGGCAACCCAAGGAGATGTGAAGGAGACTCTATTGTTCCCTTATGTGCTGCTGAGCTGCCTCAGAGCTGCCTGGGGAGGACCAGGGGCTGACTCAGAATGCAATGGAAAAACCCTACAGTTACTGGTAATATTACTCTAAACTTAAGTGGTTATTGTATATATCACTTAAATACATCAGCCTGTTACCCATTATAATACTGTAAGTATATACTAATAAGAGGGCATTATTATACACATAGGTTAAGCTTTTCCAACTCTGATTCAGGCTTCTCCCTGTATTGAATATCACTCCAAGCTCTGCCCTCCTGGCTTGCCTGCTGTCAGATCCAACACTACCAACCCTACTCCCATCCCAGCGCCACTTCTTGAGAAGAGCACCAGTGCAATATGGTGCAAAAGGCTCATTTTCCCCTAAAAAAAACCCACAAAACCACTGATGTCTTATGTCTTAGAGCAGTTGCTGCCGTTGATGTCAGTGCACAATTACATAGGTTAGAATATGTTATGTATTTGGCTTCTCATTCAGAAAACACGCGACAAAGAATAACAATAGATGAGTAAGCATAAGGTTTTGGCAGTTATAGTTAAAGATGTGGAAAGATTTGGCATCAGGAACTGTTTAAAAGCAACTTATGCTATCTCTTTAATGCCGTGAAGTATCAGTTAATGTGTTGAATAGGCTGTCACATGGGGTGTCAGAAGCATGATTTGGCAGTTTCTCAGACTTCACCAATCAGCAGGAAGATATGCTCCTGGCATCTCTTTGAGATAGTTCACTGAAACTTCATTTCAGGCAGAGACAGATAAAGTTTTCACTGATTAAACGAGGGGAACTTGAGGAACCAAATGGCAGGAACGATAAAAAGTGATGTGTGATGGTGGGGAAAACACTGAAAGCTGAGAGGGATGGAGCTAGACTCAATCTGAAATCAGCTGAAAAAATAACGGGCATGGTTTGTTCATCCCTTCTTCCTATTTTGCTCTTTGCTGAACCCCTCACAGGTGAGAAAGACTGACCTATCCTTGTACCAAAAGGTTATTTAATCTCTGAAGCATAGAAAAGGCACTGAAATCAGAACTCTGTTTTCATGCTGCCTGGTGTTGATGGCAGTGGCTGGTGAGCCAGAGTGTAATGCTGCTCGCTGTGGCTTTCAGGGTGAATTTGGGCTTGCTGGATGTTGCCTCCTTGTCCTACCTCACCTGAGCTTTCCTGCCTGCGGTGCAGTTCCTCTTTGTGAATGCAATACTAGGGATGAGACTCAGAGTGATGATGCCCAAGGGGACCCAGGGAATAGAGGTGTTACTTGGGAGTGTTTCCTCATTGTTGTGTTTTCTGAGGAGGAGGGGCATGGGGAGAGCTTGCCAGGGGACAGTTCCATAGCCCATCTTCTTCTGCACTGGCACCTGTGCTGCCTGCTTGTCTTTATTTTCTAAGCCTTACAGGTATCCACTGAGTAGCATCAGTCAGTGGCCCATTTTATTTACTCAGGTAGATAGTAATAGGACAAAGGGGAATGGTTTTAAGCTCAAGGAGGGAAGGTTTAGATTGGATGTTAGGGGGAAGTTCTTCACAGAGAGGGTGGTGAGGTGCTGGAACAGGCTGTCCACAGAGGCTGTTGATGCTCCGTTCCTGGAGGTGTTCAAGACCAGGTTGGATGGAGCCCTGGGCAGGCTGGTCTAGTACCAGATGTGGAGGTTGGTGGCCCTGCCTGTGGCGGGGGTGTTGGAACTTGATGATCCTTGGGGTCCCTTCCAACCCAAACCATTCTGTGATTCTATGATTTCGCTGCCTTGCAAGAAGCATGAACAGTGAGTGTCTTACAAGCTGCTGTTCTTAATGTATAATCATTTATTAGCAGAGGTAATGCCAAGGGAAGCCCCACCTCTTTAGATCTCCTTAGGTGAAAAGCCACCAAAGAAAGACTGAGATCAAAGACCAAGGAAAAATACCTTCTCCTCTGAGGCTTCCCTTTGCACTGGAAGGTGTTCTTTTAGCACACAGAAGATGAATGTAGTTCTTCCCAACCCACTGTCTAGTGGTGGATGCTGGTCTGTGTTACTGAGATGTGCTGTGCTGTCATGTCCCTTAGTTCAGTGAGCTGATGCTGAGGTCCCCAGGGACTTGCTGGAGGGTGGAACGTCTGACAGCAGGTGGCACTTTACCGGGACCATGCACTTGTCCCACTGCTGCCATGGTGATGCCTAGGAGAGACAAATAGTTCAGATCCCATGTGGAGCACTGAGTTCAGTGTCTGGCAGCAGCATTAGCCTCAGCAGGGTGTTGCACAGTATGTGTGTCTGTGTTTTAGGGAAAAGAAAAGCAATAATGGTCTTGTCAAGGCCACTGTCTCAAAAAAATCTGGTCTTCCTTCACCTAGGTTGTGATGCACTGAAATAGATAGTTCAGCAGGCACCTTGATCTACCCAGACACAGTCTGTGCTGCTGAAAGCCTCTCCAGTCTCGTTTTATGCAGATGTTCCCCATTCTCTACATTAAGATACGCTGACCCATTTTTACCTCTTTTCCTTTTGAATAGTGTCTGTTTTCAGATCAGAGGGATGGGAAATGGGTGAAAAGACCTTGAGAAGTGTAAATGCTGCACTAAGGGCCTATCAGTCTGTTCTGAACTAGAACAAATGCTCTGTGCTTGACACATGAGCCGGGTTGCACATTTTTCAGAGGCAGTAGTTCATTGAGAGGCTGCACCTAATTCAGTTAGCTCATGATTGAAAGAGTAAAAAAACCCAGCCCCAAAATTTTCTAATCTAACTTGGTTAGACCTTCCATTGTTACAGTGTGCACCAATTTGCTAATTACTGTTCTGTGTTGCACAGTCCATCTAATAATGCAGTATTGTCTTCTGATTTTTCCTCACAGAAATATTCTTTGCAAGGTGCTGCAGTACACAGGATTTGATTGTGCTTTTTGATATTCAGCCCTGACCTCTACCCAGAAATCAGTGGAAGCTTCGTTCCCCAAGCCAGCTTATGCTGCATGAGATGATGCAGAAGAGAGCATGTTCTGGTGCTGCTGGGCTCGGTCCCGGCACAGAGTCAGCCTTAGGTGTCTGCGTGCTTCCAGCTGTGAGGCTGGGTCAGTAATTAGTGAACTGGCTTACATTTCTTTGTGGAAGTGTTTACCTGCCTTGGTTCTACAAATCTGGGGCCAGGTGTGGTGTTTCAAGGGCTGCCCTGTGCTGCCATGAGATGCTCCTGGAGGAGCTGGTATAGCTTGCATCCCTACAGTACCTAGCAGGGGTGTTTTCTTCAGGCTTAACTCAGGTGGGTGTGTTATTCAGGGCTAGTAACAAGCACTGTATATACCCAATGTAACAACAAGGAGAGCAGTGAGGTAGGCGAGACACCTTGAGGGAGGTTGGCAAAGAATCCTGTTGAAGGGATTGTACTGGCAGAAATCATTAAAGGCTGATCTGGATAGCACGAAGTCATACATTAATGAAGTGGCATGATGTTATGCTGATGAATTTTCTTGGTGGAGCAAGAGGATTGCCAGGGTGGCTTGGTGTGCCTCACCCAGAGGGACGGGGTGGGCCGAGCAGCAGTGAGTGCTGCTGTGGCCCTTGAGTGCCTGAGCCTGGCCATGTCAGCCCACTGCAGGGGCTGCTATCTTGGGCACAGAGCAGTGGGACTTGGGTTGCCCCAGCCACAGAACAGGAACAGAAGGGAGCTGACGTGCTGGAGGAGGAGTAGGGGCTTATATCAGAGGAGAAGATAAGTTTGTTTCCTGAATTTTGGAAAATGAGGCCTTAGAGAATTGCTTTTAACTATAGGAGGTGAAGTGTGGGGTTGTGCCAGGCTAAGGAGAGATTCCTCTGTGCAGGGGCCTCAGCTTCAGCTCTGCAGCTTCAGCTGAGGGAACAGGGCTGCACAGAGCAGCTTGGGTATTCTGTGTGCTGCTGCCTTGTGCTGGGTTGATAAGGCAAAGGCGACTGATAAAGAACTGTGCTGACAAGTGAGCAAATGCTATCAGCAGCTGAATACTGCAAGGTGGGAAATGGGAATGGTGCTGCTGTATCACCAGATCTGTGAGGTACAGAACGGTAGTTAGAAGCAAATCCTTCAAATGCCTCCAAGCCCATCTTCCTGATCCCTGAGTTCACATTGCTCGGCTTCTTGGGGGCAGGGGACTCACTCCTGCCTGCGCTGCTCTGAGCTGCTGTCCTGCAGGCAGACGTGGCAAAGGCAGTAGGTGGTGGCTCTGGGAATTTTGATCTATTTCGAAGGAACTGTTCTGGTCCTGACAGCCTTGGCCAAGCTGAGGGGTGTGTGGACTTACCAGGGGCTGCTGAACTCATACTCTGCCCACGCCTCCCTCCTAGATCCTGTGCTCTCTGTGTCTTGGGCCCAAGCACTCACTGCACGTGCTGCTGGGGCCTTGGTGAGGGTAATGCTGGGCGTGCTCATGGCTCTGCTCTGGGAGGAGTGCTGTCAATGCTGTCAGGCTAGGGGCCGAAGCTGTCTCCACTGTGCGGCTGAGGCCTCCCTTCCAGCTTCCTTCCTTATTCACTTTGTGGCACCGGATCACAAAGAGATGAGGAAAGCTGAGTTCTTTGTGCAAGTGGCCCACAAAGCTGGCCACCTGAAGTGCTTAAGTCTGGTTTAGAAGAGGACTGACCTTTAGACAGCAGGGCTGAGCTTTATTCGAAGAGCTGGAGCTATTCTGGCAGTTAGCTTCCTGGGGCACTGGAGACATGAAACCAATGTGTGCTGCTAATTGCAGATGTTCATCTTGCAATGGGATCCAATGCCTTTTAAGGGATTGAGCCACCCCACTGCCTTCAATGCAGGCAGGGTGTCCCAGGTAATAGCATGGAGATAGAGTTAAGCAGAAGACTTGTGTCCTTATTGCTTTGTGAAGAGTGCTGGGTGACTGGTATTGCTAGTTATAGCATGCCTCTCTTTGTTTTTATTACAGAAAGAGCTCAGCACAAACATGACAGGGGCTTGAATGCTTGTGGTGCTGTGATGGGGGTGGGACCCCTGGTCAGCCCTGTCCTGACAGTGTGACCCCTGGGGAAGGTAGAGGGGTTGTGATGCAGCATGGGAGAGCAATGTGCACCTGCTGGAGGAGGAGGAGAAAATGGGGAGCCCCAAACTGCTGGAGTGTTAATGAACTCTGGTGCTTCTTTTGTCTCCTGGGTTTGCTTTTCCTTGCTGAGCCCAAGCGTAAATATAAAGCAAATATAAATGCTTATGTACCAGTAATGTCTTGTTTTCCCTATCTCTTCCCAAAGTCACCCTGCTGTACTGTGAACCCCCAACATATTGTTAATTAGGAATGGATCAGCGTGCCTCTGATTAAAATCCTTCCTACTTCATGGCTTTTAACTAACTACAGTGACTCTGGGTTTGTGCCAGCTTTGGTTTTAAGCCTTTGAAGAATCTCTAATCTGCTCAGCACAGACCAGCCAATTATTTTTCTTTATAAACAGTACATATCTATCGAACATAGATATTTTTGTTGCAGATAAGGATGCTCCTTGACGAGCTCAGTATTTTTCTCCATACTTTGCTAGGGTAGAAAATACCTGAGATGTACTTTCATCAGCTCTGTACTGTGTGGGGGGAAGAAAAGGTGATAGAAGTGCAGCTGTTTAAGGCCGTTCCTTAGGCAGAACGCATCCAGGCTGGAGCTTCAGAGTGAGTTCACATTAGAATAACTTATCTGGAGAGGTCAGATGCTGAACATAGATTTCCCTGTTAATGTGCATAAGAAATACAAAACATCTGTTGAAAGACAGAATGCTGTGAGGGAACCAAACACTTGCTGCTTTATCTAACTAATTATAATCTTAGAAGAGCTGAGATATCTGTGATATTTTTTCATGTCACTTTTGCCTTTTGGGAAAGGTATTAATTTTCTGCATGGAGGAAACAGAGCTGAGAGCGAAGTAAACTCACACCTGTCCCAGATGAAGACGACCACCTGATGGTTTCTCACACTATAAGCAATCCTTAAACTCTAGAAGATTCTGAAGCTTTGACTCCAAACCTGCTTTTTTAGAATGTTATTTCTTTAGCTATGAAAGTAAGTTCTGTTCTATCACATTTTTGGTGCAAGCAGGGCTGTCCTCATTACCACAGAGTTGTTCTTATCTCTCTCTTGGAAAGGGTTTGCCATAGCAAAGCATTAGCTGGGGAGTAGCTTCATGCAGCTATAAAGCATGAAAGCTCAGATGTAACCCAGACGAAGGAGCAGTGCTGACCTGCGGGAAGGCATTTTTAAATCATTTGTGTATGTTCTTGCTTTGTAAAGTGTAATACTGAGAAGTAATAGCCTAGCAAATCTCCTGAAGCTTTGGTGACACTTCCCAAAACTGGTGCTGGGTTCCTTTATAAAGATGTGTTAAATGCATCTTCCTAACAAGCTTTGCTTGGCTTTGTTCTTCCTTTTCTGGCTGTACCATCACACCAAGAAACAGCAGTCAGTGTCTGTCTGACCTACTTAGGTAAAGCTAAAGCCAAGAAAATGCATTGTCATCTGTTAAATAACTGTAAGGGAGGAGGAGTAACATTCACGCTCTTCTACGTGCCTCAAAACTAATGGCACTAATATGCTTTTCTGCAGTTCTGCCACAGGACAGTATCTCTGTGCTCTTACAAGGATGTCAATCCAAGCGCTTTGCTGCAATAAACAATAGCTCTAATTATCTTGACAGCTGGTGGCAAGTGCTAGGAGGCTTAAAACTTTCCCGGAGGAATAGGGAAGATGAGAGCAAGCAAACAGAGCTAATAGTCCCCTGTCGTACTGCCTTGATGAATGAAGAGCTGACGCAGTGCATCAGTTGGTGGGTCCGAGGGCATAGAAGGAACACTGGCACTGGGGCTTGCTGTGCTGTCACCAGAGGTCCTTCCTGAACAGGCTTTCTGGGCCAGCTAATTTATTGCTGGCAGCAGCGGAGAGCAGCACAAAGCAGTTGTCAGCTACCTGCCCTGCTTCCCAAGTGTGCTGCCTGCTGTGCTCATTCCAGCTCAGGGTAGTCCAAAATGAGCTTGGGTGCAGTGCTTGACTCTTTCTTTCACCTGAGCCATGCACAGCATTCCCCTGGCTGTTAGATGGTAAGGAGGTTAAAATGCCATGCTTGCAATATCACCTTGAACACTGCTGCTTAGCCTTCCTCATCAACACAAAGTTTCACCGATCTCTTGCACGTGTTACCACCATGTGTAACAAAGCATCGGGTGGGATGTTCTGTAATTTTTTGTGTTCTGTGTGGAGATCCACAGAAAACATCAAATCACCCCCAGAAGTGAAGTAGTCCTCGGCAGTGGTCAGCTAAGAAAGCTGGGAAGACACATTGACCAAGGTGATTTTAGTAAGCTTAGAATGGGTCTGAAAATGCTTTTAAGGTCCTGGAAAGACTTATGTCATCTTGCAGGGGCACTGGGGGCTGTATAGGGGAGAAAGCTATATGGAAAGGCAAAGTCGAAAATAAAATGGTGGAGAGTTACTATTTTGCTGTTACTGATCGTTTTTAAGTGTTTTGGGGTTTGCAGAGATCCGGGCTTTTCATTTGATTATAGCATGGAGCAGGTAGTTAATCACGCAAAAGAGGACCTTGTGATGCCTTTAAATAAGCAGTACATACAATTTAATGTTTGTGGCTTATAAGCACTACAGGCTTTGTTACTGTCTTTAGAGCATGGATGCGTGGTTTATAGATTGGTGGTCAGTGGTGCTCTTAACTGAATGGGGACTTGTGCAAATGAAATCTGAATGCTGCTTCTGGCATGAGGGCTGCTCTCCTCAGGAACAAACTGTTCTGATGACATTCTATCTTTTCCAGAGCCCTGGAGAAGTCCAAGTTTGTATCTAAAGGCATTCCTGGGCACCCAACTACTCTGATAACTAGATAGTTTAAGCAGAAGGTTGTTTCTGAGCATGTGTTTTTGAGGAAGAGAATGTTTCTATAGCCTTTGCATCCAAGTGATCACAGTTGAGTCTCTGGTAGAAGACAATAATATAAAGTTTAAGGTGTTATGTGTAGGTAAAATACAGACATGTAGCTGCATTTGGTGTATTGCATGAAAGATACACAGCCTAAGCATCTTGTATGTGATTACTAGAGCTAGGAGACAGAGGAGAAGTGGAGGGACAGTTAGGGGCAGAGGGACAGTGGGTAGATAGCAGGTATCTGCAGGGTTTCCAGTCCTGTGGGTTGGTGATCTTCAAAGCTGGGGGCATCAGCAGTGCCCCTGTTTGCTTGTCTATGGCCTTCTGCCTCCTCCCATTCCCTCCTTTCTCCAGCACACTTTTAGATCAGCCGCAGGAACTCATGCAAAGAGGCTAAAACCTCTTCTGACAGAGACTTGCTTTTTCCATTTGACTTGTCCAAACTTAGCTGCTGTTCTCTGCAGCTTTTTTACTTACCCTTCTCCCCTGGCTTTCCATTTAGTTCCTGACTTGCTTGCTGAAGAGGTGGACTTTGGTTGCTCTGGGCAACTGGAGTCAGTGTATTCCAAGAACTGGTTTTATTTCATTATTTATTATCCCAGACTTGCCATAGTCCTGTGTAGGACTGTCTTCATGGGAAGACGGTTTTGGCTGCACCAACCCTATCACTTCTCAAGCAGTCAGCACGAAAGGAAGAATTTCTGGAGCTGAATGTACGATGAAAGATCAGGTCTGATACTTCCCCCTCTGTGGATCCTTCTGCTCTGCTGAGAACAGAAGGGACACCTGCATTAATGTGCCTCATTCTCTTCCATGCTGGAAGAGTGTTGCAGCCCCTCTTTAGGCTGCTGTTACTGTTGACCTTCTGGCTCTGGATGGTGAAGGACTCCTTGGTAAGCCAGTCTCTTGCTAATTTTTCTTTGCTTAAAGTCAGCGATGCTGCTCTCTGCCTTTAGCTTGCCTCATGCAGGCCAGATGCCGGTGGGAGGTGTGTGCATGGCACTCTGAGCACAGATGTTCCTCCTCCTTTGTGAGCAGCTCTGTGAGTAGGAGAGATGTCACTGGAGGCGTTCGGCTGGAGAACTGGGCACACTGAAGGTAATTCCCCAAACCAATAACAGGCAGCTGCTGCAGAGGTCTAACAAATCAGACATGTCTCTTCTCCTTCCTTCCCCCTCACGCCTTTTTGCAGTAGTTTGCAATTTATAGCAAAGAGTCTTTCACCTTGTGCCTCATGAGGACGTCTTTGCTGGGATGGATGGTATGCTGTGCACTTTGGCATGAGGCTGCTTTTACTGTATGAAAAAGACCACGAGTATGGGGAGATATTCCAGCAAATGGTCAATTTTCTCAGAGAAATGGGAACTAGGAAATGAGGCAATAAAATATCTTTCCTACCAGCACCAGAGAGCAAAACGGAGCAAAAAAAGGAGAAGGGGTGGCAGGGACAAGTAGGAAAGAAAATTAAAAAGCAGTTAAAACCCAGCCTCTCCCTAATGCTTTTAACAAAGGTAATGTTTATGTGAAACACTGCATGGGGCTGATGTCTGGGCACTCACTGTGCTGGGGACAAGCAGTGGATGATGAGGGCTGTGTGGGGCAGGTCCCAGTGCTCCTGGACTGCAGTGCTGGTGACAGACGTGTAACCATGGGTGGGGGTCAGACAGGTCCCCTGACTTCAGTTCCCCCACTGCTGTGTGGAGCAAACCTGTGACTGCCCCTGGTTGCAAGGCAAGCCTTTCATCGGAGATAACAGCTTGTGTCCTGTTCCCAGTCCCGAAGTCACCCAAGTCCCAGTTCTTGGCTTTTACCTTTCTCTTGGAGGCAAACATGGCAAGAGGAATCAAATTTACAGCCTACAGACTTACTGCCAAGGACCTTCCACCTCTTGGATTTTATTCCTTCCCATTTGTTCTCCTTGCAGCCTTAGCCACTTGCTGATGCCAGTAAAACGTATGCTGTCAGTGTCTAACTGTGCCAGGTGCAGCATTTGATTTCCAAAATGATTTTGAAAAGTTACTTTCTTTTATTCTCCATTAAAGTAAACTTTCCTTAGTAAGGAGGGCATAATAGATCAGGATTTGAGGATGACACAGTACCAACCTCTGTCTTGCTGTTGTACCATTACAGGAAAGCAAGTTTCTCCCAGGTGACCTCCTTGTGCCCAGACATCACATCAGTGTGTCCTCTCGTGAATCATAGAATCATAGAATGGCCCGGGTTGGAAGGGACCTCAAGGATCATGAAGCTCCAACCCCCCTGCTGTGCATGCAGGGCCACCAACCTCCATACCTAATACTAGACCAGGCTGCCCAGGGCCCCATCCAACCTGGCCTTGAACACCTCCAAGGACGGGGCATCCACAGCCTCTCTGGGCAGCTGTTCCAGCACCTCACCACTCTCATAGTGAGCTACCTTTCACTGAGCATGGGTCACCCCCTCTGAGCTATGGATTTGAAATGAGCCTGGAGGACTCAGCTGCACTGTTTTAAGGAGAGCTTTCTTTTCCTTGCTGTGCTGTCTCTGCCAGGTCCTTTGGGCGGGCTCACAGATGGGATGGATGATGTTGCCCTAGACTTGCCAGCTGAAAAGCTCTCCTGAGCTGTGATGTGGGCTCTGACAATCTGAATGTGTGTCACCCTGACCGATAGCTAGCAAACTAATGTACTGTGCTGGCTGGGCGATGTCACACAAAGCTAAAAACCTGAAGACCTGAGGAACACAATGACAAAAAGACTTCTTGGACTTTTATTTTTTCCAAACCACTTGCAAGCGTGTGGCTATTTCACATACTGTGAGAAAGAGGTGAAGCATGAGTAAATCTGAAACAACCACTGGAGCATTAAGCCATCTTTAAGGATTTCCCCCATCCTCCATCTTTATCAAACAGAACTCTTCCATCAAAGTGGTCCTGTCTAATTTGATTAAATGTCTGAGAAATGTCGTTCCCCCCCTCGAACAGAATTGGAAATCAGGATCATGTGGCTGAATTAGCTTCCTGAGTAGGATCATAGGATTACTTCTCATTGGAAAGCATGACTTTGGTTATTCTGTTCTTATTTATTTATTCTTACAAGATGAGCACCCCCCTCCTGCTCTTTTTTTTTTTTTTATAACAAGGGTGCTGGCATAAGCAGAGCTGACTTGCAGATGAAAACTGATGAGTGAAATCACTGCATTAATGAAGAAACTGCTACTAGAAAGTAGTGAAAAGTACTTTAATCATAATTAATAGGACAAAGTTAAAAATGACCTTTAACTTTTCTCTGGTGATTTAATTAAGTTTACTACTAGTTATGGTACGTGTCTGCATGCTTCAAAGTACCCATGTCAGAGCAGCCAGAACACAGCAATTCTGGTAACTTCTACAATGACACGTTCATGAACTTTAATCTAGGGGGACTGGTGATGGGCTTGTTCTATCCAGTATTAGTAACCACCCCTAGAAGAGAAGTGGGCTGAGATGTATCCAGGTGCAGCACATTATGCAAGATACAGTTAACGGTGTGATGGGGCAGATGCTACAGCTGCTTTACCAGCTATTTCTCCTACTGTTCAGCCAGTGTGTTTTGCGTTAAAAGTACAAGCTTTCTGAGACTCCATTTATCGTCCCTTCAGAGCACCACAGATCTCCTACAAAACGTAGGCCAGAGATTGCTATCTGGTGTTTTTTTTTCTTTTTAGCTCAAGCTACAGGCTAGTTTCCAGAAATATTTGATGGCAGGACACTGATGCTGCCTGCAGAGGCCGGGTGACAGCAGCGTGGCCCCACGTGGCTTGCAATGGTTGCTTTCTCTCAGTCCTCAGCCCCTCAGACCCAGGCAGAGCCATCTCATGTGAACAGATGGAACCTGCTTCTCCTGAGGTGCCTGCCTAGTGTTTAAGCTTTCTTCAGGATGTGCCTGCAAAACAGGAGGAAGTATGAGCGATAGACCCAAAGCTGGTAGGTGGCCCAGAAGCTACAACTGGCTCTGTAGTGCTGCATGTTGTAATGACCAAGTTCTACAAGGCAATTTGAGGATGGATGTGAAGCCTGTGGGCAAAGCTGATGGCTTGGCAGGGAAAAGCACCTAGAAGGTGGCAGCTTTGGCTTCCAAGGGCTCTGCTCCAAAGCTCTGATGATGCATGGCTAGGCTGGCTGATGTTTGTGACAATGAAGTGACAAAATAAGATGCCAGCTGTATCACAGTGCAAACAGTACTCTCCTTTTCTGCCACAGAACTTATTCCCAAATTCAGCTGATATGTGAGAACTGAGACTCAGTGAAATCCTGTCACAGCTTACCTCTTCTGAACTTCCTAACCTTGGGCAGTTATCAGTCTAAAGTCTGTATGTGGTGGGGAGGTTGGGATTACAAAGCAATTTTGGGATGTGGTTGGGTTTACAGTGATCTGGAAACAGTCCTGACTTTGTCCCTGTCTCCTGCATGGGCTTTGGACCTTTGTTGTAGCTGGGTCTCTGGACTTGTCTCCTTTTGCTTCTGGAGGGACCCTGGACCCTGCTCATCCCTGGCCTTCTCTGGACTTCTGACAAATGCTGATACCAACATCTGGTTCTACCGACTGTTTGGACCCCATGGTGGTGGCACTGCCAGCTCCTTAGCATTGAGCAAGCTATCCCAAAAGTTGGGGATTTGGTCAGCTAGCAAGAGATGATTCTGAAATTGCAGTAGTTTTGGCCGTTTTGTGCTCTTAGCAGTGCTGGATTGAAACTCTTCCACTGAAGACTGAGTGAGAGGAAGCAAATAAGTCATAGGTGTCCAAGCTTGGCCACAGTGAGTGATGAGGATTTGCCTTGAGCCACATATAATATATGTAATATAGCTAATATATATAAGTAACAAAACTTATTTAATTTTTTTATATATGTTGTTAAAACATAAAAAAAATAAGAGCAAAAAAAAGCATAAAACTAGTGGGATATTTGACCTTGTTTTTGTGAAACTAATACACCAGCCTGGTTCAATGGCAGAGGTTGCAGCTCTTAGTGAGTTCTCAAGGTGTTCACTGGAGATTTTTGATAACATTTTACTCTTCCTTTACATCATCCTTGACAACAGTCATTCACAAATGTATGTACTGCCAAAAAGCGATGACATGAACAAGGTGTGAATGTGAAGTGAGGGATATCAAAAGTTTGATGTTTTGATGTTCAGGTTTTGAAACCTACTCTCAAATTCATTTATCAAAACAGAAAGGAAGGCTGCATTTTTTTCACTGTTCATATGTCTGTTCAGCCAAATTGTATCCAAATGCATACAATTACTTGCTTTAACTTGAACTTACCATAATTTAAGTTTCATTTTGAATGCTGTTATGGTATGAAACATAGCACAGATAAGTTGATTTTCACCTTGAAGACACATGTTTAACTCATTTAACTGAGCGGTCAAGTCCACCAAACAGTGGTAAATATATGGGCCGTTTTTAATCTTCTTCATGTTCTGGCCCAAATTTTAATTTTGATTCCACAAATGACTGCATTCATGTAGCGAATCCTAAAATATTGTTTGCATTTTACCCCGACTTAGCCACCCTCCTATAGAAAACTAAATGACATTCCCATAATCAGCACACATACTTTTAAGTAACTCCTGGAACTGGTGATGATTCAGTCCCTTGGACTTGATGAAATTCACAGCTTTTATGATTATTTGCACAAAATGACCCATTTAAAAGCATTTGCATAATTTTTCTGATAAAGGATGCAGTGATATTTCATCAAACATGAGCTGCTGGTCGCACTTGCATCGTCTTCTATTAATTTTCTTGCCAGGCGCCATCAGTAGCTGTACCAGATATGTTGACAAAAGTTAAAGAAAATCACTGTGATGTAGTTTTTACAGCTTCATACAAATTGAGTTGTATCTTTTAATGGCACCAAAGCAGCCATTTCTTCAGTGACATTACATTCATTATCAGTACCTCTAATGAAAACAGCAAGTTGAGCCACAGCTGTAGCATCGGCACCTTCATCGATCGCCAAAGCTTAAAATTTGAAATTAGCAGCTCTACCCTCCAGATTCCTTTTGATAGATGTTCCTGTTTCTTCACTTCACCTGGCTACAGTCTGGTGAGACAAACCAATGTTAGAAAGCCACGGGTTTTAATCAGGACAAATTGTATCTGCCATGCTTTCCATCCATTGCTCAGTAAACTCACCATCAGTCAGTGGGTGTGATGCTTTTGCAATCAGATTTGCTACCTCATAACAAGTTTTTATATTAGAGTCCATCTAAGGTGTAACTTTAAAGAAAGATGTTGAGAAGACATTTTTTTCAGTTCTGCTATTTGTCTTCACAAAGCACTCCTTGGTGTGCACTGAATTTGCAGCATGTGTTTGCATATAATGACTTTTCATCTTTGAAAATGGACAGCATTTCCTTGCAAATTAAGCACAGTGCCGTATTGTTTGTCCTGCCAAAGAAGTACTCCTCTGTCCATTTTTTGTTAAACACTCTTCCTTCATCCACAGTTTTTCTTTTGGGGGCTCTATTTTCTTTGGAGATACCATTAGGATGGCTGAAATGTTATTGGCAATCGCTGGAATGGAAGAGGAGTTTAGAGTCTGGAAGGTAGGACACATACTGTGCTGCACTAGAAGGGGTTACAGAGGGGGGGATGATGTCTCATTTAACTGTGGTGTGTTAACTACTCTCCCAAAATGTGAGCCTATCTAAACAGCTTTGGGGATTGTAGAAAGACTCTGCTGACTTCAGTGGGCTGTCTCTCATGTGGAAGATATCTTGCTTATGCTTGTTGTTCTTCCAAATATATCCACCTTCCAAACAAAACCAGTGCATGTTATGGAGGGTAAAAGACCAGAGGTCTTGTCCAGTTAACAATGTGTGCATAACTTCTCATTAAACTACTGCTCTTTCTTAATGAGGCCCTTCTTACCTATGTGGGGAGATGGCTGCGGGATATGTGGCACCAAACGGTTGTTTTCAGATGTCCACAGGTGCTTGTGAAAGGCTCAGGTTACACTGATCCAAAGGTGAACGTGGTGTCTGGAAGCATTGCTGGGAATAGCTGAATCTGTTTCTGGCTGTATAGGAGTAGCTTTAAAAATAGCAGCAAAGTCAGGCAATTCTTTACCTCTCCAGTCTCCTACACACAAGTTTCTTTTGTGTTTGCAGTACTTCTGTGTTCTTGGAATGGTCTTAGAAGGAGTGATAGAGATGCAGCAAACTGTAAGGAATCATTACAAGTTGCTAGGAATTGAGCTTTTAGTTTGCAAATGCAAATATTCTTCCTGAGATCGGGATTCTACGTTGTTCTCATCTAGTTAGGGATTAAACTGTTATTGAGTTACTTGTCAAGTCCAAATTGTGCACAAAAGATTTGAATTTCAAATCTAGAACCCTTACAAGGCAGTGCTCGTAAGTAAATTACAGATCAGGAGTTAGTCACCAAAATCATTGTGATTAATTTAAAATAACGAGTTAGATATGAGAGGGAACAAATCTGCTCACAGATTGTTGAAGAAAATGGTCTAAATATTATTCATCGAGCTTGATCAACCTTCATTCTTGAGTAGTGTTGTGTCATCACTAGCAGGTGGTGGGATATGACACAGCATACCGTAATTAGTAATAGCCACATGTTTTTGATAATAGTTCATCCGTGTGATTTACTTCCAGATGGTTTTTGAAAATAGAATCGAGGTAAAATACAACTTCCTGGATCAGAATTTGCTTGGATTTCTTTTCTTAGATCAGTGTTACCATGGGTATGTGTTATAACGTCATCTTACTATGTGCCTACATACAGCATTTTGGTTAGGGTGGATGATCACTGCCCCGTTTTGCCAAACTTGACATGCTGACCCTCAAAAGTTATCAAAGGCTAATAATAGAGAAGATGATTGATGCGATGGAAAATAATTAAGTGCTATCCACTTTGGTTCTCAGCACGTATGCACAGCCTTCTTCCCATGAAGGATTTACATGTAGCATGATATTGAATTGGAAACAACAGGAACTTCTTCAGGTGGGCCCACCCTCCCTTAAAGAAGTTATGCTTATTCACAACATGAATTATGTTTGCTTGATCACAGTGCTCTCTTGCATGTCTGTAGCCTTTGCTAACACAATTTTCCTTTCAGATAGCCTACAGTTCCATCAGACATCTCTGAAGTTGCCTCTGAATCTCCTGACCTGGCGTACTTGGACATCTTTTGCAGCAGAAGTGCTCTAAGAAATCTCCAAGTAATTTCTTCTTTCCTTTTTCATCCTCTTGAGCAAGACTAAACTTGCTTGCATACATCAGTACTGTTCTCTGTGGCTGACTGCAGTGTAGATGTGCAGAATTTAGTCCCTGTCCTTCCTGAAGAACAGAGGAACCCAAAGTTTAGACATCAGCTAAATTTAAGATAGCTGTCTACACTCCAATAGCCAGTGAGAGAAACGCCTCCAGGTTTGTTATATCCCAAGAAAACTGGCTGAATGATGACAGCTCCTTACTACTGTCTGTAACTACTTACCAAATAGATGAGATGAAGCCCTCCTTAGGTTTCAAGGTGACCAAAGTTGGTGTCTCGCTGGTATCCAAACATAGCTCCTAAAGAACCTGGCCATATTCTACAGCAGCATATGTTGAGTTTATGTGAGAACCTAATTAATTTGGATAGAGTGTAGGGGGGGAAATCTTGTGTTATTTATGTTTACTCTGTTACCCTGAGCCAGACAGCAAAGGTGAAGAAGTCCTCTATCTACAGATTTGGGCGTTTGTCATGGAATGCTTGTTACTGGGTGACAGATCTCTTGGTGCAGCTGAGGAATATCATGTCTGTAACAATGGCAGTAAAGAAATGCCAAGAAGCATTTTAGGTAGTTAGGACTCCTCAAACAATGTTCTTGAAAGCAGGCTGCTTGTTAGTCTTACTTGATGGTCAGAGCTCAGTGTTTTTAGAGTGCCTATGCAATTTATTTCAAGGACTGTCAGTTTTGCTGGTAAGGAAATCTCTAAGATAAAAGTGAACTCCTAGCGTGTGGAAAGTTTCTGAATTTACTATTGGTGTTTTTTCATCAGGTAGAACTGTTTCAGAAAGACACATCTCCAGAAATTAATATATTTAACTTAGCCTTCCTTTCCTGTACCAAGTCACTGCAGCTACATGGGACATGGGATCTCCTACTGGGCAGTGTGCTGGGAGCTGCGTTGGGTTGGCTCCTGATGCTGACCTCCTCATCTGTGCTGAGAGCCATTTTATGGTCAGTCCAGGTCTGTGCAGCACCCAGCTGTCCCTTTCCAGGCGGTTCATTTGTTGGGGTAAAATCAGAGTATCAGCACTTTGAAATAAGTGTATACAGGGAGTTATAAAGTACGTGGAGGTGATGCTATGAGCACCTTCTCCTGGAGAAGGATCATTATACAGAAAGAAATAATGTGTTACCAAAATGCAGTCACATTTGGAGTGAATTTAGTGAGAGAAAAATATCCTTCATATCTGGCCTAAGTTGCAAGAGGAATCCAGGTAAAAATAGTTGATCACTTGCTGTAAAACCTGCATGGGTTGTGGAAGCCGGCATCTTTACTCAGAGGAGGAAGAGAAGGTTCTGGTTCAGTGTTAAGATGGTATCCTTGGCAGAGGGCCACTCTGGTGCCATTGCTCAGTTCTAAGCAGGAGAGAGCTGTGCTGACAGATGCATGGCTTCGCAGCCCTTTGAGGTTATCTTTCTGCCTGAAACCCCCAGAAAAGAGATCAAGTCATGAATGTGTTCTTCTACAAGTGAACTCGGTGAAGTTTTTTGACTGGAATTCAGAACTCGGGTTCTGCTATCTTAAACTTAGGACAGAAAAAGAGCAAACGAAAATTAACCCATGGAAGAAGGTGTCCAGAGATTATGATGCAAGAAATTTAGCTTCTAGGAGAAACGTGAGTGGATATGTTAAAACTGAACTTGGGAAATGTAGAGGGTTTAGAGACAGGAGACCATGGAGAAGTAAATGAGAACTGCTTTCTCAGAAAGCGGAGGGGTGGGGAAATCCCCACATCTCTGGACCTGAGTTTTGACAGCCAAAACCTTCAGCTCTTCCTGGTGCTTTTTTAGCTTTCAGCTGAGCTGTCCGAGGTGCGTCTTTGAAAACTGATTAAAAGAAGTTAAAACTGATATGGCACAAGTCTCTGTAAAATGTCTGCCTTATCTTTACATGTAATGAATTAACTAAGATGAGCTTGGAAGAAATGTAATAAATTATCCAAAAATCTCCTATGGTTTTGAAATGCTAACAAGTCAAATCCTCTGAGACAGTGTGATCAGATTATGGCATACCATATAGCAAATCTAATTGGTTATATTCAGTCCTGAATGATCAGATTTACTAGTCTGGCCAAACAAATTGAAACAGGGCATATAGCATGAATGCAGGGTGGAGCTGAAATAATGCCAAATGACTTGAATTAAAATAAATCCACTCTCGCAAAATAAGGACCAGCCCAAATTCTCTTCAGTTTGGGAGCTCGGATGCATCTGTTGTATTTCCACACCTCTGCCCAGCAGCAGTGCTCATGGCTTCCTTTCTTCTCACTTCCGGGTGCCCAGCATGAGTTTAAGCGCCCCAGTTCTCTGAGTGGGGTCATAGGACTTTCTGATCACTCAGCCTCCTGTAAGGCAAATAGGCAACCATAGTAAAGGCTAACAACAATTCAAATGGAATTTGGTTCCTTCTGACTGTATTATCAGTGTATACACAGAAGTAGCTGGCTTCAGGACCAGCAGCATTTTGTGTGGGATAAATAAGCTTGATGTAGGACCCATGCCTTAGCACCTTCTAAATATATTGCGTTAGGCCAGATTCTTGAACATAATTCATTTGCACTTAAGTCTGAATCATGTTCTTTGTAAAGGCCTAAACCAGCCAAGTACTTAGGTGCATATTTAAGTACTTTTCTGAAATGAGCTGACTCTGTTGAATTAAAGCCAATAAAAAAGTGGTAAAAGTCCTCCTCTGCAGTGCATAGACTCTATTGCCTCTTTTCAGCAACAATTTTAGGGTGCATCTTCCAACCAAAGCCACTCTGACAGGACAGGGTCGTGGCTCATGCTGACTGGGCAAATCCATCATGAGCACAGGTTTTCAAGAGATGTGTGGTGCTACATGGGGCTTACGACAGTATTTGTTTTCACTGAAACATTTTCTAGGATGAGAGGAATCTGTAAAATATGGTGATTGTTTTCAGAGCTGTTTAGTTGCCCAACTAACCTCCTTCAAAGGTTTTTACTGTAAGGGCCTGAGATAGCATAGGTTGGCAAAGAGGTCACAGGCACTGCTCAGCATTTTCTTTTCACTTAAAACTGCCTTGTTTCCATCTCTTTGAAACCTTTGGGACAGGCTGATGCAGGTAAGAGCATACAGAGGTTAGAATGGACAGAGCAGTTGTGTGAGGCTGGGCTGGCGCCTGGGCAGCAGGTGGGGAGGTGCATGGCCAGCCCGAGGGGAGCAAGATAGTTGGTGGGGCTGCTGCTTCTGGCAAGGGTGTTTGTTACAGCTCACTTGGTGAGGCATGGAGCATTTCTGAGAAGCTTTAATTATCGGTTTTCCTTCTAAAGCATATACTACAAAATACTGCTTAAGAGCCTCTTTCATGCTTCTGAAGGCTCTTGATGGGATCCTCTGGCTATCACTGTGTGTGAAGAAATAATAAGGCTAGAAGCATTCACCTCTAGAAATGTATTTTCCAGTGCATGACCTGTGGTGATTGATAATACATGTGCCAAGTGAATGAATTCTTCTTTACCAGCCTCAGCAATCTTGATGCCAACTGCATTTGTTATTCAGGAGCAGTTGACACTGAGCAGTGCTCTTATCTCATTGCTTGGCAAAGGGGAAGAACGAATGCATCCATCACCTTCACAGATGGCAAATGCTTGGACTCAGAGCACAAAACCAGGGGAAGTTGCCAGTGGGCCACCCTGCATGGCACGGAGTCCAGGCATTTTTCCTCTTGGGAGGAGAAGGGAAGGAAAAATGCTAACCACAGCTACACCCAGAAATGCGGATTTCCTCCTCCATCATCATTCATCCATACCCTTTGTGTGAGTTGTGATGTGTCAGTGTGCTGGGGCAGCAAGTCACATTGCTTTTGTGTGAACTGCTGAAAGCGAGAGAAATTTGGGTTAAGAACTGAGGTGCAGAGCGGCCCTTGGATGTTTGGAAGGCATTGTGTTGAAGTGCTAAAAGGTGCTAAATTCTCAGCTCCTTGGGAAGCTCTGGTAGGAATATTGTGTTGGGAGGAAATGGAGTGTGTTGCTCTACAGTCAGTTCCCCACTGGTGATGTCCCCTTCTTGGGAGGGAGGTGTGGTGCTGGTTTAAGCAGAAAACTTTCGCAAAGTTTGCTGTACCAACTTTGACCGATGCAGCAGAGTTGCTCCCAGACCATCATCCTGGGCCCTGGTTCTGAGGTTGGGCTGCAATTGTTTTGCCAGAGGTTAAAACCTTAAGTGTGGTGGTAAGTGCTGCTGCGCTGATGTAAAGTTGGTACAACAGCATTTTGGTCTGAGAAAGACTCCACCTTGGCAGATGCACGATGCTGAATGCAAAAAGGAGAGGTGATATAAAGCAAAAGCTGTTCATGTGGTATGCCTCAATCCCCAGGGAACAGACTCTGCAAAAACAGTGCTGAGCAGCACGGAGAACTAACAGCCTGTGTGCAAACAGAATAATGTGTAACGAGACAGCTAGACAGACAGAGGCACAACCAGTGTGGCTAAAGACAGGCTAGGGTGCTGAAGACAAATATTGTGCAGAGCGCTAACTCAGTACAGGGAGTGCTGGGATACAGTCTGTGCCTAAGAGCAAACAGGGGTCTGTGATACCTGCTGTTTTGGAACTGGGCAGGCAGAGATGTGGACAGAGGAGAACAAACCTATTGGTTTGCTGCCCGGAGGCAGATATGCTCTGAGTATTTATTACATTCAGAAGCATTGCATTGTCCTTGCAAGTCTCTGATGCAGCTTGAACCCAGCTCTGCTGCCCATGCAGGAGCCTGTGCTGCGTGGATTTGGCTAGGCACTGGTAAGTATGAAAGGGAGCAGCCCAAACACTTGATTTGCTCTGCTGATGCCCAGGTTGGAACAGGGCTTGTCCTGGGTGCTGTCATGTGCTGTGCTGTACCATGGCTGGGCCTGCCACCTTAGGGGTCATCCTGCATAGCTATAAATAGAGAGGACCCCACCACTGCCCTACAGTATACCCGCACTCAGAATGTGGGCAGGTTTGGCCTGAAATGAGTTGGTTTTACATGAGGTGAGGGACAGTACAGGGCTGAGGGTGTGAGCCCACCTCTATCTCCATGGGCACCTGCAGCAAAGCTGGGCAGAGCTGCGGCTGCAGCCAGATAGTGCTGCTCTCTTCCAGTGAGTTTGTCCATTTTGAGATTACCTTTTGAAAATGAAAAATAAAAACTAATATAAGGACATCTAATGAAATGCGGTAGCTCAGATGCATTTTGATCATGTCTTTTAAGCATCACTTCAAGAGATAAAGCTGGTCCCTCGCCTTCAGAATAAGTTGTGGTTAAAAGCTGGCCATCTGCAGTGAGAAGCAGACAAGTGGGTGAGCACCTGGCAGATGTTTAATCGTTCTGTGGATTCTGCCCTTTCCACTTAATTAGAAATCTGCCTGCTTGCAAACCTCCCCTGGAGAATACAGCTCCTTCTGCACGTCTCTGGGGGAGAAAGTTGTTTTTGTCATGACAAACGCTCAGACGGTAGAGTGATGCTTCAGCCAGAGAGATGTCATGGACTATAGAAGTTTTGACTTTCACTGAGACTGAATATTGCTTCTATACATCGAGCTGGCCTAGCAGGGCTGGCTCTCCGCATTGCATTGGGTGGAGTTGTTGGCTGGGGAGACCGCCTGTAGATATGCTATTGCTTCCTCTTTGAATGCCTGCAAAATGTTTACACCCTGGGGCGAGAGAGCTCTTTGCAGGTGGTGGGAGAGCTGAAAAAAAAGCTTGAAATGCTGCACGAGAGCGTAATGGCTGTTTGATAGTGAAGGTCTGGTGCAAAGCTTTGGCTTTGATAGCTTTCCGCTTCAGAGGTGTGCCTTTAGCTTTCTCTGATCCCATTCTGTGTAAAGTGGGAAGGCTGGTTGCCTTTGGAGCTGGGCCTGGCAGGGGAGAGCGGAGCTGCTGCAGGTAGCAAGGTGATGGGATGTGCAGGACAGGTGTCCCCAGCCTGACTGCACTGCGTGGGCACAGGGGCACAGGTGGGAGTTGGTGCGTGGAGGTTGTGACACCAGCAACCACAGGCCAGTGCCTGCATGGCATGACTCCCTTAGCTGCTGTCACTGGCTTTCCCATAGCTGTTTCCTTCAGGATAGCAAGCAAGAACTGT
Organism: Pavo muticus; assembly: GCA_016647715.1. Lineage (NCBI taxonomy): Eukaryota > Metazoa > Chordata > Aves > Galliformes > Phasianidae > Pavo > Pavo muticus. The sequence continues at coordinate 185,587 of JACDJE010000128.1, forward strand.
GTCCGTTTCTCCTAATGCTCACTCAAGCCCACTTGCCAGCCTGGAAAAGAATTAAAAGTCTGCTGGCAGAAGCTCACAGATTCTCTGGCTGTTTCAACTGGTTGTGCAGAGCTCAGAAATCCATAGAGCACTGCAGTGGAGAAATGATACGTGTTTCCAGCTTAATGTTCAATATGCCTTGGTCCAAACTGCTGGAAATCATCCTGCCCATGACAGAGGTCTTCTGTGCTGTCTGCCAGGCTAACAGAGGAAGGTGAGGTTTGCCAGTGCAAAAGAAACGTCCTTTTGAGTTTTCTATGTTCCTGCCAAAATTGCTTTTAGATCATCTTTTAACCTCTTCTGCCCCACATATGTCTGCTTTCAGTAGACAAGTCTCTTCAACCATGTTTTAAAGCAAGGGTGACAACGGCTGACTTTTCTGTGTTCCGTGTGACAGCAGAAGTGTGGAGGAGCCCCAGAGCTGCATGGTGCCTCCTGCCCGGCCCACGTGAGTGGAAAAATGTACACAGCCACGGGCTTCCCACCCCATGCCTGGCAGTGGGAAATGCTTTGCAGTGCTGCCTTGTATGACTACTGCCAGCCCCTATGCAAGGAAGGGGCGCCTGTTGTTGTTGCAGGAGAACCCCAAAGGGCACTTGGGAAGGTTCAGAGGTGGCATCAAGCCGACCGCATGGACGTGGCTGAACTGCCAGTTGTAGTGTTTCCGAGTACAGCTCTCTTGATTAAGAAGTGGTTTTGTTTTACAGCCCTGCATGGTGTGAGAACCAGACACCGGTGGTGATTTGCTGCTACGTGGGCTGTTAACTGCTCGGAATGAATGGCTGCCAGATCTGCTCGCTGTAGATGTGGTCAGATCTTGCTTTGTATGTAGGTGACTTGAAAATACTACAGAAGCTTCTTTAGGTTCCTAGCGGGGAAAGATGCCAGTCCAAACCTTTGACTAGTGCAAATCAATGCAACTTCACTGAAATCCATAGAGATTGATTGACTGACAGCATTGGAGGATCTGCCCTGCTGGCCTTTCTTGAAATGCTCCTAAAGCTGCTGGGCAGTTCACATGGGCTTTCCCTGTGAGGGGGTCAACAGGATGGTCTGAAGGCAGAGAAATATTGATTTGGAGAGACACCAATAAACACTTAATAATCTTAATAATCAATAAAAATAACACTTAATGATCTTAATAATCAATCCCAGAAGCAATATTTGCATAAATTTGAATGAGAGCAGGAGCATTTCATGGTAAAATACGTTCTGCAGACTGCTGGTGGAGAGAGACTCTCAAGATGGGGCATGCATCTGCCCTTCCCAAATTGTATTGCAGCTTTAGAGAAGGCACTGCATTACTTCAGTAAGTTTAACTCAAACACAAGGAGATACCAAATTAAACCCCTTGCTAGCTCTGAGGGGGCAAGTCCCTCTAAGGTGGTACCTGTAGAAGACAGCTGAACGCATTGATATAAGCCACAAAATACATAATTATTCTGGGGTGTGAAGAGGGCTGAGGATGGAATTACCCTTCCCTATTCTCTCCCCACATCTGAAACATGACATCATGTGATTTAAAAGCCAAACCACTGAAATTTGATCCTGTGTACTCAAACCAGTGAGAGCAGTGGCAGTATGCAGATGGGTTGCTCCGAAAGTAATGCTTCCAATTTATTCCCATGGAAAGTCTCAACAGGTACGAAGAGCACAATAGCATTATTTGATAGAGCAAATTCTCAGCTACAAAACACTGCTTTCCAACATAGACACCACCACTAGCTGTGCATTTTCACCAGCAACGAACAAGAGCATGCTGCACTCTTACAGATCTGCACCAGCAGAGGTGCCCCACTGTCACTTTCACCACTGCTGAAATGCACCACCCACCTCTCACTGTGCCAACACCCACAGTTTGGTCTCTGTCAACTTTTTAAAGTGTCAGTGAATGTCAGTGGTGCCATTTTTTCCACATGGACACACCTTTGCTTCATCTGCACTTTCACGTCAGATGCCGCTCTGCTAGACTGCCCCTCTGCTGCCATCTGTCACACGGCAACAAAATGCAATGGGAGAGATCAGCCTCTGCTGCCATCCCACCAAAATCCATCTCTAATGTCATCTGCCAACGTAATGAAATAGGAGGCATTACTTTTGGAGCAGCCCTCGCATTTCACAAAACAGAAATCAACGTATATCCTCAACATGAAAACAGATTTTTGGCAGGCAGGAATGTGAGATGAGAAGACATTTGGAGATCAGCTTGCAGTACTGGTTTGGCTGGAAGAGGTCCACTAGACTGCTGCCACACATATATACTTTCATATGCATCAGCCATTGACATGCCTGCATTCTCTAATATGATTAAAACCCAAAACACAGTAGCTATCTTGAGCCTCTGCAGGAAAGCATGTACTGCTGATATTCACTATCTGTGTAATAATGGAGAACCTATTCAAATAAACCACAAACGTTCCTACGAAAATACTCCACAGTATTTTCTTTGTGTGGTATCACCCCATGCCTTGTAGGTGTGATTAAAGGGTTATTTGTATATTTCTGATAATCTTTGACCTCAGTTTGGAGTTGCAAGTTTTACTCATCTCCTGTTTTTTGTGGGTGTCACAGCATTGAGCCATACCAAAAAATCTGTCCTTTGGCTTCCTGTTGCCAGCGATGGCTAGAAGGTGATTAAGATACATTTTCTGCTTTTTTTTTGTTTAACCTGTATATTTTTGCAGGGGATGGTTGTCAAATGCTGCACTTAACATCTGCAGTTGTCTCTCAGCAAATGGAGCAGTGTTTCTCTTCAAACCCCGTGATGATTGCTCAGGCATTACTCAATCTGTACTTTATTTGGAGAGGTGTGTTTTCAGAAATGAACCTTCCTGCCTTTTATCATATATTTTTGCAATTTTCCTTTTGAATCAGATGGATGCATCCTCTTACACACAGGTGCAGCCATGAAAAGAGTGGTGTGAATGTGGAATAGAAGTTGATCTTCTGAATGTAATCAGTAAATATATGTATTTTTCCTGTGTCCACTTGTTTCATACATACACAGCTACTGTTTTGCTATTCCTGGTCTTATTTCATTTTTCCCTAGATCCTGGCTCCTGGTAATAATTGATTTGGGACTTTTTTCTCATTTATTTCCTTCTGCAGACACAGTAATTTTTGCTTGTCCAGGATCTATATTATTGATCTCACACAGTCAGCTTCACTCTGGCAAATGTTTCTATCCCAATTCCAATTGGATTGACTTTGGTTTGTTGGCCAATTTGAGAGCTGGAGAGCTCCTAAGTGACTCCTGGTGTCTGTGTAATACAGTGAAAAGCAGGATTCAGCTGTAATGATTCTGAAGGGGGCTATTTATTAAGGCCACTTGGTGTTCAGAGAAGTTTAGGCTACTCTCTGACTTTCCAGCCCTCAGGCAAATTAAATTGTTGACTGTTGTTGGTCTCCCATAGCTTCCTTTGGCTGGGCTGGGTGCTGAGGACTAATAAAGTGACTAGACCTGCACTGTGTCCTTAAAGCAAGAACTTAGGTAGGAAGTCAGGAAAAGCTTCTGGATGTTAACTGTGTAAAACCATTATGAAATTGTTCCATAAAGCCTATTTTTTTCCAATAAAAGATCCTATACAAGACACATTCTATTAAAAAAAAACCAAACAACAAAACAGTGCCATTGCATTTAGTGGCATTGTAGGGATAATGGTGCAGTCAGTCCTTTCCCGTGTCAGCCAGCGCTTCAGAGCAGGAGCAGCGCAAAGGCCATCATGGCACACTAGTGAGAGCTGTCCTATGGCTTGGCTGTTGCATCAATTTCTGCTCTGAAGCTGCCTTTTTGGAGCTCTGTTCCCTGATTTTCCTTTTCATTTTAGTTTAACTGATAGTGTACTCCCAGACTGAGTGGAAAAGCCAGCTGTTTCCCTATCTTGAGGATGCACAGGTTTATTAACGAGAACTGCATCCAAACTCATTCCTAAGAAGTTGAAGGTAGCGTCCATTGAACTTGTCAGTGTTTTTTTTCAAGTAGAAGCATTGAGATCAAAGTCTCAGAAAACCATTTGATCTTCCAGCTATAAACAACTACTAAGAACACATATGCTGTATTTAATTACAACCCAGTGCAGTCCTCGTATCCATACTTTGATGAGCTGGTTTCAATAACCATTGCTTAAAACAGAGGTGAAAGAAAAGAGATCAGCATTGCCAGAAGAAACCAGTGCAGAAGGCGGAAGAGTCGATACAAGTTTCAGTCCTTCAGTCTTTCTTTAGTTCCTGCTGGAACTTTTAGAGTACAGCTGGGATGGTGATTTTGCTTTAGGAATATCTGTGAGTGCTTGCTTTCCCCTTTGTGTACTCTCTGGTTATTTTTAAACAGCATCCAGAAAACTTGTTAACAAGTCCTTATTCTCAGAGGCTCTCTGATATGCACCTACTCACCCAATAAAACGAACAGATTGTTAAATCTGGACAACAGTGGTTCTCACTTTTACAGTTGATTATCCAAAAGACCTTGGTACGCTTCACTCTCTCACCCCCACTCATCAGATACTCAAACAAGGTGCAGTGGTGACAAGATCACACCAATCTGCAGGGAGTTTTGTAGTGTCTGGGCTGTCCAGGAGAGCACTTGTATGGGGAGCTATCAGCACGTCAATCTCTAACTTTAATGGAATTATCAGTATACTGAAGTTTATGTCTCTTTCTGCATTTTAAAGTGGCACCCAGATGTCAAAATTCAGTGGAAGGCAATGGACTTCCCAGTCATTTAGAGTCATTAGTATAATGAGGAGTAATTATCTATGTGGTCTTGGAAGGCTGGTTCATTGGATAACTGATCAATCTGGATTTTTTTCCAATAGCTAGGAGCATTAAAACCAAAACAAAACACAAAAGAAAACAAAAAAGCACAAACAAAACAAAAACAACCCAAACTTGACAAGAAAGTCAAGATTAACAAAACAAATATGCTTATCTTCCTCATGTGAGGAAGCCTGCAGGGTTATTCACTGGTTTCATATCAACCAAATTTGCAAGATTTAACCTTTTTTAAGATTCACCAAATGCTGCCTCATGGTTTGGTACTCCTCAAAAGAGACAGTAAGTAGTTACGCTATATTACATCCATGGAAACCTGCTTTTTCTCCTCATTCTCCCCCTCTACGCTTCTTAGGTATGATTTTGTTCCAAAACAATGATGCATAGCCATGAAACAGCTTTGCCCTTTATCACTAATAGGAGAAGATAAACCAAAGAGACCTGTTTATTCATTTTGAAGGAAAAAAAATAATAAAAAGGCTTCTGTGTATTGCAGTAATGTAATTCCTAATCAATGACAGTCGTTTTAACAGATTTATGGGTTTTTAATTTCTAAGATTAATGGCTACATACATTGATGCTGTCAAAATGACAGTATCATGGTCACGTACTTCATGAAACAGAGAGCGACCTCCTGCCAGACATGTCCTTAAGGAAATGCAATTACTGCTGCCCATTTTACAGTGCTTAACTTTTTTTCCCCTTGGTAAGTGACAAGAGAATGGGTTTTGAGAATAAATTAATTTTTCTAGATGAACTGTTAACCCTTCATGCCTGGCAGCTGGTTTCATTAACTCAATGCCTGCATACTGTTTTCTGAGTTGGCCCTGGCAAACAAATCAGTGCCAGAAGGACCATCTGGAGCACTCAGCTCCAGCAGCCCTGGGAAAGGATCAGATCTGCAGTGTGATTGTCCTCTTTTGGACTGTCAGTGTGGCACTACACTCGATGTCACAACTTTTCTGAATTTGTGTGAGTATATGGAGCAGTAAGCATCTGCATATTCAACACAGCATGCACCAGGGAGCTACCAAATGCAGCTCCAGGGTATTTACATTTTGGGGAAGATAGCTTCATTTCAAAATGTTTTGTATGCCATTAAGGCATTTATCTCCAAGTAATAGCCTCATAGTGATTTCACACAGGCAACAATGTATTGAAAAATAAGACTGCATTTTGTCTGGCAGAGGAATTTCTAGCACTGGTGTGTTTAAACAAAACCTCTCATCAGCAGTCAATCAGTGAGTTCCCATGTTGGGAAGCAGACTCTGCTCCATACGCAGGTCATCTAAATATCATAACTTATGGGGAAATCTGCAGAGAAATTGCTGTCAGGGATGTCAGCGATGAGCAACAGCAGTGGAGTGCCTTAAAGATCCCGAGAAGCCAGGAAGCAAAGTTACTGATGATCAAGAGATTTAATTCAGCATAATTTCCTGCATCTTTTTCTTCTCTATGGTACTTATCTCTCAGAAGTGAAATACTTCAGTATGCGAAGAAGATCACAGTGTCCTGAAAGGCTTCTGGTGAGATCAGCTCCCTTTCCAAGAGGGAGCTCAGGGTAGGTGTTCGGGGTTAAAGGGGCAGTCAGCGGCAAAACTGGGAAGAGTTGTGTCTGGAAATCAAAATTCCCTTACTGGCACTTTTAAATGTGCACTTCCTTCTCATTTTTCCATATAGTAATGCTGAGGACACTTTGCTCCTATTACTGACACCTGCCAAACTTGCTGCAGAAAGATGCTTTCCTCCGTGTGAGTTGTCCACACAGTGCAATGGCAATGAAGTGTTAGTTCTTAGAACTGACAAATTTATGTCTACCCAGAAATGGTGGGGTTTTTTTGTTTGTTTGTTTGTTTTTTGTTTGTTTGTTTTGTTTTTAAAGTAAAAGTTGGAATTAAATACGGTTTTTTTTTTGATAATACATGTACCCAAAGGGCACCTGGCCTTCCTGGTTCAGCTGCAGTATTTACCACTGTCACCTCTGGCAGGGATGCAGCAGTAGAGTGGGGGCACAGAACGTTCATTGTTTCATATATAGTAAATCTCAGGCATTCCTTGTTAATTTGTGAGAATTTACAATTACCCTATTAACTAACTTGTTAAAATGGCAGTAGGTATCCTTGGCTTTCCTTATAAGCCCAGAGATGCTTTAAGATAGTGAGCAATCACAGACCTTATTTTTATGCTTGCTTGTCATGTTTTCTGGCTCACGACTTCCGAGGTTGTTCTCCCCCAGAGATTTGGAGATGATAGAAACTCATATCCGTGCATTAATAGCCCTCTTGGAAAGTGCACCCTCTCCTGGTCTCTGGCTCTTTTTTCACAGTCATGAGTGTCTTCCAGAACATCTGTAGCTTCTCTTAGTGTTTCATACACATGCATTCATTGCAAAAAATGTAGCATCAGGTCTCTCCCTGGCCTCTCCCTGTGCCTGACCTGCTTTGCTGTGCATTGAGACTGTGTCCTCTGGTGCAAGCAGCTCATTTCAGATCCGAGGACAGTGGCATGACGAGGCAAGTGACCTAAATTGCTGACCTGGATGTTGGTGCATGTTCCCTGGAAATACGCAGATTTCTTCTTCTTGAATCTTTAAGCCACTAAAAAGAAGCACATTTTCTTCTACAGTTAGGCAACAGTCTTCATTGCATTTCCCACAGTTTTTTCTCAAGTGACCAGACACTGTGCTGTGGCAGCATTTGGTACTGAGGGAGGCACATGCAACCTAGTACAGCATTGTCAGATCACACCAACGTGCACTGCTGGTCTGCATGCTGGGCCTGCATGTGTTTCACAGCTTCCTGGTAAAAGGCAGGGTTCTTCTGGAAGTCATGCCTTTGCTTTACAGGGCTGTCTTAATATCAGATCATCTATTTACAGTCATCTTTACAGCAGGTTTCTGTATCAGTGCAGTTCTTAAAGCATCACCTCCCTCTCCCCTCCGGCCACGCTGTGTGTAATGCACAGCAGAGTACCATCAGCCTTCTTGGCCAACAGGGCACACTCCTGGCTCATGAAAGAAAGGTTCAATTTAGGAATTGCAGACGTTTTGGCAAAGACAAAGTCTGGGATGTAAAGGGCTGATCCAGATGAGCTGCTTCTCTTGATCATTCATTGCTTGGCTGAGAGTTTACTGGAAATTAGCAATTTACACTTTTTAGCTTGTTTGAACTGTAGTGCAAGTTTCATCAATGAGCATTCTGCAGCAGGTGGGGATGTGCCAGCGCTGAATGAGGAGACAGGGCTTTGCAGGTGCAGGAGATGGCTTTCCTGGGAGGTGAGGTCTGTGTGGTGGCACATAAAGCAGCAGGAGGCTGGTATGGTGTGTTGAGAACCAACCCACTGTAAAATTCATTTCTGTGCCTACCTCACTTGAGAGCTGTCTGAGCCTCATGGCCCATGAGATTCGTGTTGAATTAGCTGAATGGTGGCTACAGAAGGCTTCTGTGGCTCCAAGTGATGTTGGGAGCACTGGATAGACAAATGACTTTCAGGACAATGTCAGAATACCTTCCGTAAGAATATAAAAGCTGGATTTTCCTTGTCTGATACCTACAGCAATAAGCAGTTAACAAAAAATGGGGCCGCATCCCTCTTTGCAGACCACTGATGCATTAGAGAAATGTGTGCAGAGGGAACATGCCACAGTCCCAGTCTGGCTGTGGGGAGGTCACAACTGAGCAGGAGGAGTGCAGGTTGCCAACCAGCCACATGCTGGGCTTTGCTGGGCCAAAGAAAGGTGCAGCAAAGTCTTTTAACCCCAAATTTGTCTGCTTTCTAGAAAACTACAAAATACATGCAATCTAAGTTTACAGTGTTCAGTCTCTTGTGAGAGTATGAAGATGAGTTTTGTTGAATCCCCTTAGTAGTTAATATTTTCATTTGGAACATCTAAAGCGTTAAAACCTGATATCACACAGTGTAAAGGCAAGGAGAGAAGCAGGAAAAATGTTTTGGTTTTTTTTTTTGCCAAGCCTAACTTGCTATTTTCATCTTTAGAAGGGAGTTATTCACTGGAAAATGTTCAATACAGAGATGGAGGAAGGACTTTTTCTAGTGATAGTTTAATTCAGCCTGGGCTAACTGTCAAGCAAGGAAACCCAAGTATTAGGAGATATTAGATAGTAATTAGTGTAAATGCTAAATCACAGGGGATATGTGTGGTAAGAGCTGGCTTGTCTGAACTTCCTCCAGCAAGGCCTTGTGCCAACGCCTGCTGATCAGCATGGCCCCAAAATGGTGGCTGCAGCCACCTCATAGAACGGGCCCAGCCGTACCCCATGCCTCCTGCACGGTGCTGCTTGAGGGCCGCATCCAGGGAGTGCCCAGAGGCTCAGGTCGGGTCTGGACCAGCATCTCTTTGTAGGTTACAAGGATATATTTGCTAAATCTGAGAATAAGAGGGATTTTTTGGGGAGCAGTCTGCACAAGGTCTGGTGAGTTTAGGACAGGAGCATGGATACAGTCTGTGTTTTTGGAGGTTTCTAAGTCTGAGATGTGCAAACTCTAAAGGGCAGATGAGGAGACAATCAATTATATGAAGTTTTTATATACTTTCTGTCATAAAAGAACTATTAAAATTCTCCAGCTGCCCCTCCATCAAGCCATTACTTATGACTGATTTCTTAGAAGCACCCGAGCATGAGTGGGGCTGGAGAAGCAATTTCCCTTCACAATTAGGTTTGTGAATGTTTGTGATATAGAGTGAAGCGCCGTAGCATCCAGACTCAAAGGCAAACGGCTGTTGAAGCAGCATTTCTACCCCATCAGAATACAAGGGAAGGGAATCTTGACCAGTTTGTGGTTTTTTGGGGTGGTTTTTTTTTTTTTTTTTGGACAAGCTTTTGGACACATGGTGCAGATCAAACCTTCCACTAATGCTCCTGTGTCTGTAAGACTCATTTTGGGGAAAAATGCTGCTCTCTCATTGGACTTGAGTAGGGCTGGTTCACTGCAGAGAAAAATAGCTTGTCCTCATGCATTTATCCAAGGCTTCAATAGACAGGGAAAAGATGATGATAAACCACTAAATAATAATAATAATAATAATAATAAAATAATGGCAAACTTGCCCTGTTTGGCAGACGTGGAGTGGTTACCAAACAAGCGATGTGGTTGTCCCTTGTCCCTTCCTGAGGTTTCCTCTGGCCTCAGGAACAGCAAAACCTCCATTGGCCAATCTCCCACTGGCTGTCTCTTTGGGGAGACTTAGGGGTGCTTGGCCCAGACACTTCTGGCAGGTGTTTCAGTTCAGGATATTTCTCTCTTTACAGTTAGTAAAGCAGAATAGTGAAACACTGAAAATAATGGGAAGAGAAGGCTGCAAGTCACTCTGCTATGGGGCAGCTTTTTCAAGTCAGAAATAGAAATGCCTCTCAACAGCTTTCCTGGAGCTACTGCTCTTTAGGGACCAGTACAGGAGACCAGAAGGCTCCAATGGAGAGGATGCTGCAGAGGGGCTGCTCAGGTAGTGAAGGACCATTGCTGTGTGGGTTGTGAGTACTGACTGCATCACTTATTTTCCAGAGCTCCTAGTGCTCTCTTTTAATGTATCTGCTTTTCTCTGGGGTATCAGCTTTGTGACACAATTATTAAGGGTGTCGGGCCCTTGCCAGCCCACAGTGGGCCAATGGACTTTGGCCAGAGCTTGGGTGGGATGCAGGGAGCTTCGCAAGCAGCAGTGCCCATTCACAGGGGCAGAGCTGGAAAACTTGAACTGGCAAAGTGTAAGGAGCATAGAGATGAATGCAGTAGGAATCACAGAGTGGCTCTGGGAGGTCCTGTAAAACAAAGGCTTGACATCTTGAATTGTGCAGGATATTAATTTGGTAATAGGTGATGTAAACATTTCCAGCACTGTCCAAACTGGAGACTTGCTGTGTATGTGTGTACCTGGGCTCTGAGGAACATGGGTTGGCTCTGACAGGAGGGAAATAAGCAATACTAACGTCAGAATAAAGATGGAATAAATAAATAAATGAACAGGACACCTGCTTTGCTAAGCAGCAAAAGGAACAGCAAAAGCAACTACCAGACTCCAATTCCAGGACTCCAGCAGTTTTATTCATTATAATTACACCTATTGACTCTTCAACTGTTTCATTGCTATAGCTACCAAAATGGGTAGCATTGAGAAGAGCCTTGGTGCAGCCTGCATGCAAGCTTACGGACGCAGTGCCCCACTGAGTGAGGTTGCACCCCGGCATGGATGCACAGGAAGGAAATATTTTCCTTCCCTGGTGCAGCTGGTTGAGGCTGATATGGGCTAAGTGTGCTGTTCATGTGCACGGTGCTGCCCTGTCCCGTCATTCCCTGCTTTTATCCGACTCTGTTTAAGAAAGACTCCAAACTCTTTACTGTTTCCTCCTGGCCATTCCTTTCTCCCTACAACTCATAGTAGGATGTTCTCCAAATCTAATTTTAGAGAGTTGCTTTGGTGCTCCATCCTTTCGATCCTGTAAAAGTTGTTTTTCTCCAGCTGCAGCAATCTCTGGAGCTGCAAATGCAGAATGACCTTTCTGAGATGTTGCAGATCACCACTGCCATGCCACGGGTCATCCATGTCACACACACACAGAATCACAGAATTGTAGGGATGGGAAGATCCTCTGGAGATCCCTCAGTCCAACCTCCTGCTAAGGCAGGTTCCTTAGAGCAGATTGCACAGGAAGGTGTCCAGGTGGGTTTTGAATATCTCTAGGGAAGGAGGTTCCACCACCTCTCTGGCAGCTTGCTCTATTTCTGTGTCCTTCTTTGGCTGGGCAGGCTGTGAGCAGCCCCTTCTCTGCCTGCATCGCCCTCCAGCTCTGTGTGGTGCTAATAGGATCCCTTTGAGTCTGACCCCGAGGAGCACTGGCCTTTCTGCTGCTCTGCACTGTGGCAGCTTCATTCTTTCCCTTGTGCCTCCTGGACTTCTCCCTCCCAGAGAACCCAACTGATGCTTTTCAAGATTTTACAATTTTTTTAGTTACACTAATGCACTCCTGTATTAGCTGACAGTTTAGCAAAATGGCCACTGCCTTCTGCCTGTGGATTCCCCTGTGCTGTTTCCCTGATTCCCCCCACACTTGATAATTCCTAGTTGTTTAATTAAACTGCAAATTTCATCCCTTCCCTATTCATTCTCCTCTCTGAATCACTGATGCAGTTGCTCGTGTCGAGCATGATGGTTTTGCATGTTAAGCAGGTCTCTCCTTCAGCTATTCCACAGATGTGTATCCTCATCTTCACCCCGCAAGCACCACCACCCTCTCAGAGCTGCAGCCATGAGCACAAAGCGCCATTTTCATCTCAGTGTCTGCAGGGTTCGCCTTTGAGAGGTGAATTTTCAGGCACGTGCCTTCCTGCAGGCAGCTGCCGAGCTGTTGATTGCTGGAGTTTACACATATGCACTCTTGGTAAAGGTCACACCAGTGCAATATTGGCTTGAGGGAAAATCTGTGTATTATATGTGCGTCTGTTCCTGCAGGCAGCTGATTAACCAGCCAGCTGTGGCCAGATGTCTGACATCCTCCGGGATAACCGCCACTTTAAGAGCTCAACAGATGACTTTGGGTTGGATTGCTGTTGCTTTGTAATGTGCTCAGGCTCGATGCTGCAGGGTCCTGAACCATCTTTCATGTCCGAGTACTGGAGTGCACGGGCTGCATACTGGAAGGGGGCCCTCCCTGTGGTGATTTTTGTCTTTCTGTTTTGGCCAGAGCAAGAGACTCTGAGAAGTATCTTGGTTCCCTTCACTTTGTACTTTTCTAACCTGAGTCAGATGTAATCTATACAGCAGCTTTCAGCTAATCTTTTTCCCACATAACCACTGTTGTCACTCATGATAAATAACAGTAGCTGCTGTTTTAAAAAGACTGATCAGAAAGATGTAGATGACATGATTCACTCAATATCTATAATTTGCAATAAAAGTAGTGGCGTTTTCTGGTCTCAGTTTCGGCACACCAGGGCTCTGTGCCTTATGCTTCAGGGCTTGCTCTCATCTTCATATCCCCTTACATGAAAACCCTAGGGAACTGGGGCTCTGTCTCTGCCAGGTGCAGACAGCGAACAAATCCTACATATTGTATTGCTCACCCCTTGTTTTTCAGGGCTTGGTTGGGGTTCTTAGCCAGGGCTGGGTTGTTTCTGCTTACATTGCATCCCCTCAGTTCTGCAGCTAGAAAAGGAGGCAACGCAGGCAGTTCCTCCGGTGCTGCTCCTGTGTCATCAGCATGCTCATCCCTTCCTTGAAACAGCCTGCAACTCAGGTGCGTTTTGCTGCAGAACAATGAAGCAGATAAAACAAAAACAAAAACAAAAAAAGGAGGAAAAATCCCACAGTGAATGGTTGTTGTTTTTTGTTTGTCTGTTCTCCCATTAAGGGATTTGGGGGGGGGTCTCTTAAAAACACATAGGTGAAAATTAGGGAATGGCTTTTGCTCAACGCCGTTTTAAGCAGTGCTGCCACCGTGCAGTTTGGGTTGGCTGCATCCCTGTGTGATTTTGGTGTAGTGTGGTCCCCAGTGCCCTGAGACCTGGGGCAGGCAGCCAGAGGCTCTGATGGATTTCATCAATAGCTCCCCTTTGGACTTTTATCATTTCCTATCCCAGAAACAGCACCACCGAGAGTCAGTGCTGTCCGTACCTGCCGGGATTGCTGGGGCTCAAGTTGCTGCCCTTCCCCGCCAGCAGCCCTGTGAGAGCACTGCCTTGGTGCCCTGGTTCTTGTTCGGCAAAAAGGGCAGCAAAAACTCCCCGGCTCTGCTTTGTGTGTGCCTGGGCTGCAGGGTGCTCCTGTAGCAGACAGCAGGAGGTGCTGCTCTCAGCTGACGCCTTCGATACTGCAGTGCTACAGCCAATTAATCTTCTGCCTATAATATTCAATAGCATACCTCTAGCAGGCTCGGCGTAGAAGAAGCTGCTGAGTGAGGAATGCATGGAGCAGGGTTTCCAGCCTGCCTGTGAGGCAGGAAGACACAAGCCTTTAATTTTTGTTGACACTATTTTGTAATTACAATAAATGTTTATGTTGCTTTGGTCCACCGTGGCAGGCCAATAGTAAATTCGTTTGTGATGCCTATTTGTTACAAAGGCTGGAGCCTCTCAACCCCCTTGTTGTGTCTGGCAGCTCCCAGGGATTAATTGCATGCTGTCAGAAAGGCAGCTCTGGCAAATCCAGCCCCAGCTTGCTAATAGTGGGATTATTATTTAACAGTTCAAGTCTGTGTGGCTGCTTTTTATTCGACTCTGCTTAGCGGGTTTAAAGAGGTTTTCAAAGAACTGAGCAGCTGAAGCAGAAGTCACTGCGCTTTCAATGGGGAGTCCATTAGCTGTGGTTGGTGCCACCCGCCCGCTGGCTCCCAGCTCACTGATGAGCAGCTCCCTGCTCTTGTACTGGGGGGAATGGGCTCACGGGGGCACGACTTCAGCCCTCGGGGTCCTACTGAGCTGTGCAGGAGGTGCAGGCACCCAGGGAAGGCAGCAGCAAGGGGCTGCATGGCCCCGATACATTCCGCTGCTGTCTCACCACTGTTCACAAAGCCACTGAGCTCCACTTAAAACCACTGAGGTAATCTGGGTTCTGGGTGGGCTTTTGTAGACCTCCCTGCTTTGATGGAAATGATCTTCAGATTTCCAGGGCAAACTTACCTGAGAGAAGTCCATCACCACTTATTCTTGTTCCAGCTCTGTTTATCATTATCATTTCTGGCTACCGCTATTTATCCCTTGATATAAATGTATATTCCACACAAGGTCTTGCAAAATAGAATGAATACTATTCTGTCTCTTTACAATGTCTTTGTGATTTAATTCTGGGCTTTTTTTTTTCAGCTGCTTTCTGTTGGTGACTCATCATCGTTCCAGCCCAGCTGGCATAACTGGGTTCTTAGTTGTTTCTGATTGCTGAGGCTTTATAGGAAACGTATTGTTACAGGCAAGCAAGTGGAGGGCCCTCTGTTTATTACTATTGAAATCATCCCATTTTTATCACTTGAATCTTCAAGGTCATCCAGTTCTCACATGAAATACCTTTCCTTCTGCCCTCCACCAGCAGTACGATGCCGTTTCATAATCTCTGCATTTCATCAGTACTTCTCATGCTGCAGCTGTTAATGAAGATGCTGAGGCTGGCGGGTCCCAGGCTCCCTCCTTGGGGAACAACTCACGACGCTGCCCCTCCACCACCTCCCCTTTCCCAGTGACTTGTCTAGGCTTCCTCCACATGCCGTCCCCTGAGGTCCTCACTTCACTTGGTTTATCAAGCTGTTCTTCTGGGAAATAAAAACCTTAATCACAGATACAGTGTTTTTATATTTCAAATCAATTTAACCTGTGGTCACTTGAGCTAAAATTATTTCCTGACTATTAGGCAAGAAAACTATATTGAAAACACTGTTCTTTCTTTTTGGCCTGGTTACCTGTGGGGTGCTGAGCTGCCAGAGGCCCCTCCTGTGTCAGGCGGCCCAGCGGGCTCCAAGCCATGTTCCCATGACTCTGGGGATGGGATACAGCTGCTCAAGCAAGAAGCCTATCCCTTATGCCAAAGTGTAACGTGTTCTGTCTAGTGCTTTGTATTTTACACTCCAGGTGGTGCCCATAGAACACACAGACGTGGGGCATCCCCCAGGCGTGTGGATTGGGAAGATTTCCTTTTTTGGAATCGGTTTTTCTCCCCTATTTGAACCAAACTGCTATTTGTCCCACTTCCTCCAGCTCTCATTACAAATGCAGCCTCTCTGCAGGGAAGTTTATGCCTTTAGTTTTGTCACTTACCAATGCTGGGACTTAGGTTCATGTGTTTTACTCTTCCGGGCCCAGTTTTCTGCACATTTCATCACTTCCAGTGACTGCTAACAGCAGCCCAGCTTCTTGGCATCACACTCACTTTGGTCAAGTTTCAATGATCTCCGCAGGCCAAACCTTCCACTGGTGTTAGGGACAGAGATTTGTTGACTTTAACAGCTGACCCTAACTCACAGCAGTTGAGGCTTCAGCTTACAAGGAGAAATTGGGCCAGTAATGATGTATCTTCTACTTCAGGTTTTTTTTCCACGAAGCGAGTGAACACTCATAACGCAAGGCTGTGTTTTACTGAGTACTGCTGCAAGGCCCACTCTTATTTGCAGTGTACTATGAGTATCTAGAAATCCAAAGTATGTAATAAGAACCTATAGCTCAAACATAATAGCCCCAAACGCTGTAAGAAGTTATGCACCATCTCATAATTTATTATAATACAAACAAGCCCATCAAACACAATATGTCTACTTATGAAAATATCAATATTCACAATTTAAATAGGTGATAAGTCTCATAATTTTATGTATCAGTAACTCATCTAAAAAGTATTTTGTTCCTAGCTGTGGTCTTGAAGGAAACATACCTACATGTAATTGTAAAACTGTCCATTCACAGTTTATTTTTTATAGTTGCTGATAGTTGAAACATAAATTGAGTACAAAGGACCACCTCCAGAACAAAGATGATTTTGTCTCCAGGATGCTTTTTCCCTAAATAATCAAGCTTCATGTGCTCAGTTAAGTTTTTAACTATTGTAAAATTAGGAGGTATGAATAACACAGCAAGACATTGGCTAGTTAGCAACAGTCATTACAAGATGCTCCACAAAACCAAAAAATAAGGCAAGTATTATCAACATTATTAGCAGCTCTCATATGCAGACCAAAAAAAGTCAAGGCTTTATTATCCAAACTGGACTCTAACAAGGCTTCAAACATCTGTTAACAAGATACGGCTTGATCCAAAGCCCTCCTAAATTGATGGGGATTGGAGAAACCAACCACAAAAGCCACATACAGTCTTCCCTTTGACTTCAAGGGGCTTTGGAAGTAAGCTCTTAGAGCCCTAAATTATCAGAAATGAAACGACCACTGTATGTGAAAATTGCACCATGTCATTTCTAACGTGATACAGGAACAGGTTAGTTGTTGTTTTTGAAATGAAGTTACAACCATTTAATGAGTTATTTTTAGTTGGAAATAAATATCGACACACACAAAAAAAGATTTTATTTTTAAATATGGCAACTTACAAAAATACTTCATTAGGACAGGAAAAAGTCAGATGACACTGCCAGCTTGCAGGAAAACCATTATGTTACAAAAACTGGTAAGTCACACCATGTGTATGGCAGCAGATGCCATGCACCTAATTGAGTTTTTTTTTTTAATAAATAAAAGCCCTAAACATTCACTGTTTTCTGTAAGGTTACTATTATATTAAGCAGAATAGTGAATATCTCGTATAAATATTTTTTCAATAGATACATTCTCAAAAATGAATTACTTATCTATATAGATATTGCACTTCAGACTCATTCACATGTAACTCAGACTGGCATTCCTCATAACAAATTTAGCATAAAAATAAGTTATAAATACAGTGTTTTCTCCAAAATGAGACATACAGTACCTTTTTCATAGGTAACTTTGGTTACTATCAACAGACACATAAAGAACAGAGAGAGATTTCTGAGTAAGGTAGAAGGCATGACCACAAGACTATTTATGTAAAACACTAGTAAAGGGAGGAGTAATTTTAACCTTGCTGTGATAAATACAGCAAGGCTGAGCATCCCTTTTATGCTTTATTATTGCAAGTAAGTGTGATATTTTGTTGAGATTACAGGGACAAACAGGCCGGAAGATGAGGGGGCTCTTCATTTCCCTTTGCATCTGCGGAGATTTGGGCTTGCAGCATTCCTTTGGCAAGGGACAGCTTTCGCTCTGCCAGCTGTGCCCCGATCCTTGCCACACCAGCATGGTCCTTGGGGTTCTGCAGCACCTGGCAGAGCAGTGCTGAGCATCTCACCCCGCCCGATGGCTCTGCTGATAGGGAGGAGCGGGCAGCGCCTGCTCACCAAGGCGCTGGGCCCATCCGACCTGAGTAGTCCCGACCTTTCCTGAGAAAGCCCTTCTGCACCTCAGCCAGCCATTGCACGCGGCCCCACTCTTCATGGTTTGTGCCTTCTGCTGCCATTTCCTCCCAGGGTGTGCTTGGGTTTGGGATAGGTTTTGGTCTTGCGGGATGCCAGCAGGAGTAGGTATGTAATTCCACGGCAGAAGGAAACCAGGCTGTTATCCTCAGCAGGACTTCTGCAGACTTGGTATTTTTCAGGATGTGTTCATGCACCAAAGCTGAGCCATCCACAGGTTTTAGAGGGATGCTTTCAACCCTCAGATCCCACTGAAGCAGAACAGACTGGATCCTTTTTCGGGGACCTCACTGTAGTAGTCCCAGATGCACCATGAGCTCCCCACTGGTAATGGAGATGGGCACAGACACAAACACACTGCTAGCACCGGGCTGTGTTTTGTTTGCAGTTACTGAGAGGCTGCTGTGTTCGCTGACCAAATTGTGCTTGTGTTCACCATGCAAGGAAGTCTGCTCACACATTTCGTAAGGCTGTATTAAACACCCAATATCTAAGTAAAAAAGCTGGGGTATGTGATTCTGAGAGACCATATGCCAAGATCTGAAAATGAGACAAAGTAAAAGAAATGCACTTTAAGCCTTTCTGTAAATCTCTTCCCATTTTCTACACCCAGCATTGCTGTGAAGCTTTTTTTGAGTGTAAAGAAAGAGAAGTTAAGCTACTTTAAATAAGGTAAATATTTGAAACTAATCTATGTTTTCACTGCCGTAGGGTATTTAATGGATTTATTGGATTTCTTTCACAAATAGTCTTTTAACAATTGAATGGCAAATCTGCAGTAGGAATAGCATAATCTGTCAGGAGAAAATCTCAGGTTAAGGTTTTATATATATAATCCCTAAAGGCCTGAACATGGGGAATAACTGAGAATCTTCACTGGTTAACAAGGAAACTGAGGGCTGTAATCACTCCAAACCTTGCAGGACCAGCTTCAGTGGGAGCTCTGCATCAGGCAGGATTTGGCCTCGCACTTGAGAGTCTTCAAATACCATAACTGAAATAGCGGGGAAAATACTCTGCCTTTGTTCTTGGCTCTAGAAACCTCCCTCCATCAAGCTCCCCTGTCTTGGTTGCATCTTAAATAACTTAAAACATATGAACGTTGGCAGCTTGCAGGATTGCTTTCCACGCCAAGGCTATAACAGGTCAAATATCGGTCCTCGAGCCCTGCTCAGATGAGCCAAATGGGGCTTGTCATAGTTCATGCCTCACGGACTGCCTCCTGCCAAAAGGTCTTGACAGCAAATCTATGTGGTGGTATTTCAAGTCAGAGAGAACACATCTGTTTTGGCAAGGGCACATAACAGAAATGGCACCTTCCACAGTACGTAAAAGCATCAATTTGCTCTTTTGATGGTGAACTACATGGTCAAGTAAGACTCTGTTGTTTCTGAAAAGTAATTAACTATTGCGGCTTCCTCCCTCCAAAGACTTTGGACTGCACTGGTGTTTGGATGCAAAACATTGGAGTGCAACTGAACGCTAAGACTTGAACTCTGAAGCATATTCAAAATGCTGTGTAGGAGATGGAGGCATTTGCCTTCACATTTCTGCTCCTAAAATCAAGTGCTCCTATTCCCTCCTAACAGTCACATCTGCCCTCAGCCTCCCAGGGAAATGAAATCAGATGACCACTCTTTAAAACAGCCACTTCAGCAGATTACATCCTGAAGATGTAACCACTTGTAAAGAACTTTCACCCAGAAACTCCAATTATTGCCCTCTTCATGGTGATATTTTTATAGGCTTTCCATTCTTATCATACTGGTAAACAAGCATTTTGATGCAATGAGAGTTGGCTGGGGAAATCCAAGGACTGCTTGTTATTGAAAAGTTATGGTTTGTATAGAATTGCACAGGTTGCTTCTGACACTTAAAGAAGGCTTTCAGTGTGGCAGCTGCCATTGTGCGAAATCTTTTGCTAATAAAACAGTAGAGGAAGAAATTAATTGCAGTGTTCAGCAATGCTAGCATATTGGCAATGTCCGACACAATATGTACCAACCAGCTGTTGTTTATAGGCGATACGTAGAGGTGATACAGTATCATGATTATTCTTGGTGCCCACAGAATGGCAAAAATAGAAGTTATAGTAAACAAAATGGCTGTTGTTTTCCCTGTGGAGTACCCTCGCAGTCGGAAATTGCTCTTTCGTCGCAGCTTGTACACAATGATCGAATTAAGGATGAAGAAGATGGAGCAGGGCACTAAGTAAACAGTAAAGCAGTGGATCCAGATGAGGACGTGATGCATTGACGTGCTTATGTAGTCTTCAATCCAGATATTGGGCCACCAGTAGTAGGGGATGCTGGTCAAAAAGCAGGTGATGTAAACACTTACGATGACTTTTCGAGTACGAGCAGGGTAGGAGACTGTATGATACTTAAGTGGATGGCACACAGCTATGTACCTATCGATTGTTAGTGGAACCGTAATCCAAATGGATGTGTGGATGGAAGAAAATTCCAAGACCTCAATTATTTTGTCCAGTACCTGAGGCATCTGTTTATTTAAGATGAAATCTTCCATGAGAAAGTCAACAAAGACAATGAAGAAGAGAACGAGGATGTCAGCAGCAGCTAGAGCTAGAAGATAATTGTAGGAGGACTTCTGCCTGCGAGCCACGAGCTGGGAGAGGATGATGACTGTCAGGATGTTTGCTGTGGAGACAGAAACACAGAGTTAGGCCTTCAAGATGTGATATCAGCTTTTCTGAGCACTTATTTGGAGCAGGAGTTCTGTTCAAGCACTTGGCAACATGACCTTTATTAAAATCTGAGAAACAGAGAGGGAGCAGCTGTGGCACTGAGAGGAGCACGTGGCCCTGCTCCCAGCTGTGTGTTACACTGTCACTTGGTGACCCTGCACTCCAGGAAAAGGGACAGAAAGTTGGGCCCTTCCGTCCCTGTGCGGGGTTAGGTGATATCCAGCAGCCCTCTGCCACCTCCTTGGAGCAGATGTAGAAGCAGAGCTGTGGTTCTGGTGCTGCCCTCTGGGTGTCCCACAGGCCCCAGAGGAGCATCCCGAGCAGGGGCTATGCACAGCAGGGATGAAGGCACAGCAAGGCAGTTCTGCTGAGGAAATGGCCAGGGTACAACAGCTCTCATCCTGCTGCCCTGCCCAGGCTGGCCCTGCAGAACACTGCTTACACATAGGATCCCAATCGAGCAGAGGATTCCCTGGACAGCACATGTCTCAGCTCCTCCCAAAAGCTGGAGGTGCTCTGCGAGGCCTTGAGACATTCCCAGCTATGCCCAGGATGTCTGACCGGTCTCCTACAGATGGGTTCTGGCAAAATGTCTCTCCCCCCACCACTGAAATAAGACCTGCCTGCTTAGCCACAGCTGCTCTTCAAAAGTCCTTCCCCAGCCTACAAGGTCTTTTTCCTCTGGATTGGTACAGCCAAGTCTTTAAGGAAATCCTGCTGCTCAAGTCAGACATGATGGATGTTCTGGCTCAGCACAAATGTAAACATCCCTGAGCGCCCTGAGATCTTTCTGCTTGCAACTCTCTGGCTGCAACACAGACCCATCACCTAAATCGTGCCTGGAAGTACTGCATGACACTTCAGTAATATTGTGGTGAAGTGCTAGAATATCTTGTCTTTGCTGTTTTCACTGGGCTGGTTTGCTACAGACTTCCAAAGCTGATTCAGCTTAAAGATACTTTACTAGCTGGTTGAAAAGAGACTGTCAAATAGGTACCTGTATGTAAATGCTCTACAGAGGGCTCGGTCCCACAGCCCCTGGCCCTGCAGAGCTCCCCACAGCAGGAAAGGTGCAGGCCTTGCAGTCCTTGAGAGCTTTGCTGGAGCACGAGGGTATAGCCAAACTTTCACTGCTTGCTCACGTTTGCTAGAAATTACTGTATAGTCTTGAATCAGGAAAAAAAAAGCTGTAATTCCCCCTAGATGCATGGCTGGAATAAGACAGCCACGATTGCTCCCATCAGAAGTTTAAATCACTAGCCTAGAATACCTGAAGCTGTGCTTAAAAATCAGAGCGCTGCTGGCACACTGTATAACAAACTGCCAAATGTTTGTATTTGACATTTTCATAAGTGCTCCATAAATCACATCTTCTGTGCATTCAGTGCTTCAAACATTTCTGCCCGTTCTGATGGATTTCCCAAAACAAATCAACAATAACTGTAAAGATTCCTTCACATTAGAGAAAAAGGAAGTTAAAAGCACTAGGGTAGTGATCCAAGATGTCCTACAACTGAAAACACCCTTTTAAAAACTGTTTTACTCGATTCTAGGCAAAAATTCCTCTTTCATAAATGTCTTCAAAACTTGCTTTCTGGGAGCTGATTTCTGCTGTCAGGGAAATGAACTGCAGCAGAGTGAATGATCTTGAGTAATAGCCCTTGTAAGTGTCAACTATTTTTATATTACCTGAATTGATTAATTTTGTACCTTGGAACAAAACTAAAGTGAACATGACAGCCAATGGAATCATTCTCTAGGTTAAATATATATACTTACATAATCTCCCCAACAATATTATCTGCAATCACCTTTGGGAGAATTTGTCTGATTCTGCCCTCTTTTACCAGGAATGCAACCTCGCTGATTTCAGCTCAGAGTGGACATGGGAGTGATACACTCAGAACCGTGGTGCCATTTTTCACTTCCTTGCTTAAAAAAACGCCTCTGTTGTCGAGGCTGATCATCGAATCACAGAACAGCTTAGGTTGGAGGGATCATTAAAGATCATCTACTTCCATGTGTACTCCTGCTCCATCCACTAACTGCCCCAGTCCCCCGAAGACCCTTTTGATAGCCCTCAGGCTTCTCTCAGCGTCTTCGTTGATGCCAGCTGGCAGAGATGAGCCCTAGAGGGTAAAATGAGTGATGTACTGTCAAGGAAATCCTCAAGTCAGAGCATTTACCTTGACAGTGCCAGTCACTGTTGGTTTTGGCGAGCCAGGCTGAATAGCTTGGCTTCACTTGGATATGACTCATGGTGCTCACCTCCTCTTTAATCCTTGGATTTGTTTCACTGCAGCAGCAGCAGCTGGAGCTAGCACGCAGCACGGGGAACAGCTGGGGACTTTGGACCCTGCAGGTAAATACTACCGCCTGGGCAGAAAGCTCCTGCAGGGATGCTGAAGCCGTGCCCAGTCCCCATCCCATTTGCCCTTTCTGGGAGTCCTGCTGTTCGGTCCCACCTCCTCCCTTTTTCCTACATGAACAGATTTATAAACAGCCCTTTCCTCCATCCCTCTCCCTCCACCTTTCACAGGGTTCCCAGCAATGGCAGTGCTGAAAGAGTGAAAGAGTGAAAGAGTGTACCGAAATGCAAGTTCAACACCAGCAAGCTTTGCATGGTGAGCCGGATTAGAAAATTGATCTGACAAAGTACATGCAAGCTTTGTCCAATTTTTCTGCAAGGGTTATGGTATCTTGTATTGAAAATGCTTTCCCTGGGATCACATTAGTGCTTTTCTGGCTGGATGATATGAAATACAATAACATCATTGACTTTGTGAAAACAGATATACAGTGGGGTGAAGCAGAAAGCTGCCTGTATCACAGCACCTTAGGTTTGGGAATATTTGCCCTGTGAAGGCTGTATAGGGAAAGCACAGACAGGCTATGGAAAAGTCTCAGTCAGTCCTTCACCTGTTTCCTCAGTAGTGATAAGATGGTCCTTGGTACGTCCTCAAACACTGTTTAATGCTCAGTAAAACAAGAAAGGAGTGGGAATGGTGTTCCGTGTGAGCTGTGCCCTTGTTCCTGCTGACTCCTGGATGCCTGTGTGGTGCCCTGCGAGTTCTCCTGTGAGCAAAGATGACCCGCTGGGGGCAAAAGGGGATGGATGAGCATATATGACAGAGAACACATTTTAACCGTGTTTACCCTAATTCTTGTCCTAATGTTGTAGTCAGGGGTGAGGGCAATAGGATAATGATGAAAATATAAAAATATCTCTTTATTATAACATATATACTGCTACAGCTGCTGGAAGAGTCAGTGCCCCTAAACTGTTCTGGACGGTAGCGTCCATTTCTTGCAGTATTGTTTTCCAGCTACTAAGTAGTTTAGGTCATCTGGATTTCAAAAAGATTGATCACAGTGCTGGGAGTTGATTATGAGATGACAGATGGGAATTTATGCCAGCGTTGCTTTTTGCAGTGCAATATTCTGAATTTAAAAATATCTAGCTGAGAATCGAGGCTTGATTAGGGACTGACTGGCTGAAGCCTCAAGAGATGCCACTAGCAGATGATGAGAAGCAACTGTCAGAAATGGCGGAGTCTCAGGGCCTTCCCTTCAATCACGAGGATCTGTCGCCTTTGAAATACAGCAAGTGAAGGTCTCTGACACCCAAACACCATCAATCTGCACTGCAGACCCTTGGTTCTCACCTGGATTTGGGTTTGCTCCCCACACCAACATCTGCCTTGCTGAGTCCCCTGCAGAGCCTGGGCAGCCTTCAGTGCCTCCTCAAAGCTCTGCCTGTGACCTAAAGGCACAACTTTTTCCGCAGCTTCTTGTGTTGTGGATTACAGCCATAGCTCAAACAGCGCCTAACCATAGCTTTTGTGGGGAATTCACACAACTCCTTCCATCGCCTATTATCGCCACATGAGAGCTTAAGCAGGAGCAATTTTATCTGTCGAAAGAAGAAATAGGCATGTTCCTAGGCTTTGTTTTTTTTATCGAGAGCATTCTGCATGCACACCACAGGCTGCGCAGCGAAACAGCCCTCACAAGTAGAAATGCTGCTGTGTTGTGAATAAGGCCTGCTGTGTGGTTCAGCAGTTCACTGTCATAAACCACCTAAATGAAGTAGCCATGAGGGTCGGTTACTGAACGTGATAAACATTAGGTCACTGGATATAATGGACACCTTTTACCAAATGCAGTTGTTGCTAGGATCCCTACGAATCGCAGTGCAATGTGAGAAAGTACCGGCCATGCATTAGCCACCTGACTGGCACACAGAGAGACTATTTATGAACACAGAATTCTAAGTTGCTTTGGAAAATACGTGAGCCACACCTCCTTCACACATTTAGAAACGGTGAGACTTTAGATTTCAGCACATTACAAATATATGCTGAAAAAAGTGATTGTTTCAGCTTGGTGGGAAGAGATGGTTTCCTCCGGGCCAGGAGGCAATATTAAAATGTAAACATGCGCAGTGCTCGGCAGGCTGACCTGAGCACGGTTACCAACACAGCCATGTGCCAGCGGTTACCAGAGCTGAGAGGCGGACAGCATTCAGCCTTTACTTCGTGCAGCAGCTCTCGGGGGACACTGCTGACAATGGGAAGAAATCATTTTAAAAGACAAATGCCGCAACAATGTAAACATCTGTTAACTGGGGCTATTGGCCGTGGCCAGTTAGATGTCTTAAAATGAAACCTGCATCTCATCGGTCATTAAAGGAGATAGATAGGGCAGTTTGGTGTTTTTCTCTTGCAGCCAGCGTGGGTTGAACTGAGTTCAACCTCAGCACTTCAGCAGATGGGAACAATCTCTTGAGAAAGGCACTTGGGAGACCTGTGCTCAGAAACCCCATGTGCACAGACAGGCTGCAGGGCCACAGTGAGAGCGCTGGTAGAGTTACCGAGCGTCTGCTCTGCTGCCCAGCACAGCCCAAGCTCCCCTGCACAGCAGAGGATGGAGCAGCAGCCGGGGACGATGCAACATTGCCTTGTCCTTAGAAGTCACAGGTGAATTAATGCATCAGTGTCACCAGCCCGGCTCCGACAGTGAAATCTGGCTTCCGAGGCCATTTTTCTCCCTGACAGCATTTATTAGCTGAGGCACCTCTGGGGAAGAACACTGAATGGTGCACTCTTCTCAAGGGCTGGCGCTGGCCATAACTGGGTCATTGAGGCCAGAGAAAGATTTTAACCAAGCCAAGAGCACTTCCTCTGCTGTTCAAGGGCACAGATGCTGTAATGGTGCAGAGACGCCGATGGTGAGTGTTCATTCTGAGCCCTGCCAACCACTCAGGCTTGTTAAGTGCAGTAACTTGTTTGGCAGACAGGAGTAATGGCATCGCGTTGCTTTTGGCTTTCCTAAAGAGTTGGAGTAGGCTTTTGCTCATAGTATCCATAACATAGAACACTGCAATATGAAAACTGCCAGAAGGAAGAGCAGAATAAGCCTCCATGGAGGCCCAGCAGACACGTTATGTCAGAGATCTGGCTGTCCTCTTGCTTGTCCTCCCCCTCTTCATCTATCTGAGGGGCGTGCCCCTAATTCACTGCCTTGGGGCCAAAACATGCCTTCCATGCCTTGGTCTTTCTCTCCAATCTCCAGAACAGCACCATCAGCCATTCCCAAGCAGGGACAATCTCTCACTGACAGTTCTGGGGACTACCCCTTCCCCTTTCCCTGCATCTGCTGCTGACTCCAGAAAAGGCACTGAAGATGGGTTTGATAACGTGGTTCTGTTTTCAGAGCTGTAATGCTAAGTCTAAAATACCTCACTGACACACCACAGAGCATATTTATGTATTTTCTTTCAGAGAACTAGCTTTTCACGCATTCTAAAAGCACAGACAGAAACGCAAATACAAGGGCTGCTCTGAAAGTAGTGCCTCCTAATTCATTACGCTGGCCCACAGCATCAGAGTGGACGTTGGTGGGATGGCAGTAGAGGTTGAATCTTCCCATCAATATTCCATTACGTCTTGTTGCCGCGTGACAGAGGGGCATTCTGACAGAAGTCTCATATGGAAGTGTGGATGAAGCAAAGGGGTATCACTGAATTCCTCCACACACAAAAAATGACACCCACTGACATTCATCAACAGTTACTGAACGTTTATGGAGACCAAACTGTGGGTGCTGCCACACTGAGGGGTGGGTGGTGACAGTGACAATGGACCACCTCTGCTGGTGCAGATCTGTATGAACACTGCATACAGCTCTGGTACATTGCTGGAGAAAATGCACAGCTAATGGTGGTGATCGTTGATGGTGCTACTGTGCTCTTTGTACCTGTTGTGGTTTCCATGGGAATAAATAGGAGGCGTTACTTTTAGAGTGACCTCTGTATTTTCCTCACCCAACTGTGGACTGACACATCTGCTTAAGGAGAAACACTATACCTCTGAGGTAGCAGAGAAAAGAGGTATCACTGGATTACGATGGGGTGAGAGTGGGGAAGCAAGTTTTGAGCACTGTCCAATAATATTTTCAGTAAAATTTTACAGAACAGATGGACAATCCAAAGACATTTTTCCTCTTCCTGTTCATTGGATTTCAAAGGGCAGATCTACTGCCTTTTGGCTGTTGATAAGTTTGACCCAAATACCTGGGGAAAAAATCTGTCTCTGCTGAAATCAAGGGAGTTTTGCCATTTATTTCCAAGTGATGTATGTAGTAACAAGCCTCATAGGTGTTAAGCTGCTCCGCATTTATAAGGATTTTGAATCAATACTAAGACAGGATAGGCAAGAATATGCCCTTTCCTGCATTGGGTCCGCAGTGCAGAAAGCCTCTAACGACCTTAATGTTCCCTATATGGATCCTTTCTTAGAGGCAAGAAAGGACAAAGATAAAAATGTCTAAAACTTGCATCTCAACATCTAGCCTCACATCATGCTACTAGAGCAGAAAAGCTTTTTAATGGAAATCGGTGCTGGGAGGAGAAAAAGCAATCTGCAAAATAATGCAGAAATCATAAAAGGGATTTGGTTATTCATGTGACGTAGCTGGACAGACTGAGATTTTCTAGGCAATTTGAGTGTCTCATTTGGCAGGTGTCTGTGGCTTCCGAATGTGGGCTGTCAGCAAAATGTTAGAGGTCTCAAGCTGAGTAACTTGAGCTTAAGGATGACAAAACCATCCGATCCTTTCCATACTGAAAGTCAGAGCACAGAGGTGGGTTGCAAAGGTATTCGATAGGATAGCTAGGATGGAGGAAGGACATGATTTCATAAGGGCAATATCATGAATTCTTTACTGAACATGAATAATTAAAAGCATTTTACCTTTGATTGTGGTTTGGCTAAAAACAAAGTCTTCCTGAAGCATTAGCTAACAAAACAGGAGTTCATGTCTGCAAACCCCACGGCTGAGCTTTCTCAGAGGCAATGCCAACTTCAGGCAATAAGCAGGGATTTGCAGGCTACGTAAAGCCATCACAGTTAGGCTTTATTTCTCCCACTGAGCATATACTGCATCCACTCTGGATGTACTGCTCTTCAGTGTGCCAGTCTGAACAGCGAACAAAACATCTGGAACAAACAAACGTTTGTGAAACATCCTAATTGGAAGGAAATGGTTGAAAGGCAATTTGTCTTGAAACCAAGAGCAACCGTTTGTGCACCTGATAACTGAGAAAATGGAAAGTTAAGTGACAGTACATTCCAGGAGCTCTCTGTTTCAGGTGATACAAAAGCACAATTTCAGTGAAAAAATCTGTTCAGTGTGTTGATAGGCAGGCCTACCTCCCCTTTCATGGGTAAAGTGAGAAAACTCCTTTTGGTCTTCTTCCACACCGCTGATCCCAGTCCTACTTAGCTGCCTCTGCTTCCCTGCCTCTACACAACCATACTGGTGTCCTGGGAAACAACCCAGTATGATCTTCTTTTATCTGGTCACCCCAAACGGCACAGACAGTACTCCTGACTTTGAGGTTTAAGATCTCAACGTTTGTATGCATCTCTAGTGTGAAGAATGAAAATGGAATTGTGTGCCAGCTCTCCTGCACTCAAGAGGTTAACTTTGGTTTTGTTTCCTTTCTTTGTGTCTTGGAGTTAATGGGAAAAGAGATTAAAGGCTGGAAAAGACCACCTGAAACCTTTGTGCCTAGGGATTGTTTTGTACCTGGAGCGTGAATGCAGAGAGAGCATCAGGTCAGGAAATCTCTTTTGTTTCTCTGTCTACAATAAATGGTTTTGACGTATGTGATTGAAGGCCTTCCCCTGCTGGTTTGTGTCTGCTGATTCACCCCCTTTTACTGAGGGGAGCAGAAAGAGGAGGAGGAGAGAACTAAGTAATGGGGTGGATGGAGAACAGCAGGATATCAGACTGCCTAGTGCTTCTGAATGGCTTGGCTTCTTAACAACTGGGGGCTCTGCATTACCCACCTGCAGGGAAAACTGGCTGTGCTCTCTCTTTGTATCACCATTGCGAAGAAAAATCTCCTTAGGAGATCTTCCTTCCCAATCCATTTTAGCAAACCATGCAAGGTTGTGCACTTCATAGTCTACTGAGCCTCCCCAGTATCGTACCTCGTTATCATTTCAGCCCCAGTAGTGTTGCTCCCCAGCGATATGCATAACAAACCAAAGTTAACAGTTGTATCAAGCCCTCTTCTGCATTAGCACAGGTTCTGCCATACGCTTCCTTTCAGGCTGCAAGGCTTTAAGTGGACACAGTCTCCAGACGTACTGACCAAACGAAACAGCTCCCATCTGTACGCCTTGCTGGCACCATTTCTGAGCAGGAACACTGTAATGAATCTATTCTTTTTCATAAAGCTTCTTTCCTTAAAGATAAAGCATTCATTTTACAATAGGAAGTGACACATTTTAAACATAGTAGCAGGACTTTTGTTCCCCTCTGTCCAATTGTGTTCCTGTTACCATGCTTTGCTTGCATTGACAGCAGAGATAAAGTTCTGCCAATTAGTTCTCCTCTAAGCAGGATGCAGTGCACTGGCTTTTGGTCCAATTCAGATTTTAAGTCAAAGACAGTACCATCTTTGAATAAAACAGGCTTGGGAGGGTTCAGTTCTTATTTATTGTGTGAAGTCTATCTAATGAGTGACAGCAGAAGAGTGCTGGTTTTTCAAGGTCATAACTCTGCATATAACAATTCTCCCACTCATATTTTCAGATCGTCCTTTAGTGCCTCTATAGTTCAGGCGTGTTGTTATGAGAAAACCTATTTATTTGGGTGTTGGAAATGCTCTCTTTAATCAGAAACCTGTACTGTGTTTGCAAATTACACTAGGCAGTAGATGGCAGGAATCCAAAAGGGGTCAGACACACCAGTAAGTGTGCTGTATGTATACCTTCCTGCTGCCTGCTTTGGTCTCTACTGGCTATTACCTGCCACGTGAGTCACCTACAGACACTGCCACCCCTACTCCTTGTACTAACTGGGTTGTGCCTATAAGTACAGAGAGCAAACTGCTTCAGCTCTTGTTCCCCCAACACCACCACGCAGCCGAGGGAGCTGGGCTGGGCTGCTAGAATGCTCAGCTTCATCTTTTTGCTCCACAGACACCACCACCCCACCTCAACCCATTCTTCCTTCCTTTGCATGGTCACATCACTTCCTATTTTTCGCCCTTATCGTCTGGTAAAGCACCATCCAGGTGCCCTCTATGCATTCTCTCCCCTCTTCCACTCTAGCAGTGGCAACAACATCAGGGCAAAGCACAGCTGCTTATCACCCCCTGCTCCTGTCTCTGCTGCTTTCTCTGCACAAATTGTCTGCTCTCTCTTGAATTGCTCTCTCTGCTTGCTTCCACTTCCCTCCTCAAACGGTCCCAGAAGTCAGCCAGCTTGTAACGACCTGCCACGTACCAGCTATGCCTATGCCTGCAGTGCATACAAAAACTTAGTATAAGACGCAAATCTTTCACCATGCTCAGACAGGGCACGGTTCTCAGATCAGGGATGCTCAGGCCACAGCCCACCAGCAGCACCTGCCATGCCAGGACAATTACCCTAGCCTGCACATCTCCTTATTCCAAGATGCACGTGGGGAGAAGGCTACAGACAGACCAGTTCTTCCTCATTTCTCTTTTCCTTAGACTACACTGCAGCTTGAACAGGTGCAGTGCAAACGTTACACACCTGTGTGTCACTCTGACCCCCTAGGTAGCATCTGGCTTGCTGTGTGAGGACAGCTGGTCTGTCATCTGTTAGGTAAAGGTCCCTGAGGTGCAACCCTTCCTTGACAGTGTCAAAAGGTTAGGGACCCCGATGAGTCCATGCACTCCTCTAGCCTAGGACTACAGCTTCTCTCCTGCTGCATGGAGCCCACTGAGTGTGCTCTGTGTAGGGCTGGGGTTTGAATGACCCTATCTCTGGGACATCCTGTTCAGCAGCAGGTCTGACACAGAAGCTACCTGTTGGAGGTGCCCATCTGCCAAGTGTGTGCAGACTGCTCTTCCAGCCTTACAAAGTCCTTGATCTGCATTTAAATCAGTTTTAAGCAGAAGGCTAAAGCAGGAGTAAAAGAAACATCTGGGGCCTGGGCTCTCCAAGCAGACAGTTTGGAGTGGTATTCCCCTAGAGCACCTGTGCAAGTCTTATCTCCCAAGGACAGTAAGGCTGCTGGGTGTGAGCCTGTATTTTATGCCACTGCTGGGAGGAGGAAACCCCAGGAAGCATGATCAGGCCTGGCCTGACCTCAGAAAAGCTGCCGCTCCATCCTTTCAGCAATACACTATACCCCCAGAGGGGAAGGTAATTACATGCAAGGCAATTCTGCTGCTGCTGCACCTCCTCATGAAGCAGGCAGCACTGCTGGTCCTGGGCTGCCCTTCCCGGCTGCCTTTGGTGGCACTGTCACTGCGAAAGCTCTTCGGTGCAGCTGCTGCTTGCAGTTCTCACTGGCAGACACAGACTGAGAGTGGATACAGACTGAGAGCAGATACTTGTTGCTTCCTCACCTTTCCAGACTCTTTGATTGAATCCAAGCAATTTCTCCTCTCCCCCGTATTCAACACCTCTTCTCTGACACTTTCCCTCCCTGAACCAAGAAACACCTTCGTTAAGCCTTCCTGCAGCCCTTCTTCCCTTCCAGGTACCAGGAGGTGCTTCAGAGGTCCTCCACCACTGCCAGAAGAGGTGAGCACAGGGATGGCAGAGCGGGGGCTGCAGAACAGCTCTGCGAGCTGTAACACCTGCCCCTCTCTCATCAATAAGACCCCACTGCCAGCACTGCTGCCTCTCTGCTCCTCAAGGGCAAAGGGACTTCACCTTCCTCTCTTCTGCCTCTACCTTTATCAGACTTTCTGGAGCCTGGTTGAACAGAGGGAGAGCCACTGCTGAGAAAAGGATCTGCCCAGATGTCTGGGTTACACAAGCAAGGGAAATGATGCTTTCTCTGCATACACAATCAGGCCCGGCATAGCCTGGCCTCAAAGTGGATTGCTGAGTTGGTGAGATTTCTTCTCATCAGTCTTCTCCATGACTGACGGCAAGGAATTAACCATTTCTGTTTCAGAAAATGTGCTGCCCTTGAGGACAGACCCTAAACGACGTCTCTCTCAAATTCATGGCATCCCACAAAGCTAATTGCTCAGACCCCACCAACTTCAGGGCTCTTTGTCTAACAGTAAGTGTGTCAGCTCTACAGTTTCCTAATGTTAAAAAATTGAAGAGTGGCTTCAAATAAAAAGATGAAGAGCTCTTTTATCATTATATTCCACATCCTCAAGAAAGCTTGGCCGTATGAGTCCTCTCCTAACTGTACCCAGCTAGTTTCCCTCTCTGTGCAATCTCAGGATGAGCATTCTGAGTTTCTCACACGTGCACATACTGTGCATTTTCTCAGCATCCTGTACATGTAACCATGTTTTCAGGTTTCACTGCTAGCGTTGTCCTCAGACATGCACAGAACAAGCTGACACACTGATAACCTGGTGTGAAGCCACTGAACTCAGCAGCGCTACACCACCAAATGCTTTGGACAGTCCTGTTAAAGGCTACTGCTTGTGCCACTGCCGCAATCAAATGGATGAGAGGTGCCCACGGCGAGGCTGGATGTGGCCCTGGACTGCCTGGTCTGGTGGGGAGCAGTCAGCCCACAGCAGGGAGGGACTGGGGGGGCAATCCAAGCCATTCTGTGCTTCTATGAAGTGGATGTCTAAGCTCTTGAGAAATGCATGCCACCACCGGTACTTCGGATCGTTCATCAGTTTTAACCAGTTCTTAGAATGAGAGCATTAGGTCTGTAATTACAACATGGTGTCCTGAGGGAGCTGGTGCAAGTAATCTGAAAAACACTCATCAAGTGATTTTTCTTGTCTGTGCATGTAAGATTTTGCCCCATTTAAGAGAAATACAATGGCAAGCTGAGCCACATTTTCATGACACCTTCTTCATAGAATCATAAAGGCTGGAAAAGACCTCTAAGACCATCCAGCCCAACCATCCACCCACCACCAAAAGTGCCCACTAAACCATGTCCCTAAGTACCACATCTACATGGTTCTTGAACCCCTCCAGGGACGGTGCCTCCATCACCCCCCTGGGCAGCCTGTTCCCATGCATCACTGCTCTTCCTGAAAATAAGTATTTCCTAACATCCAACCTGATATCACTGGATAATCTTGAGAGAGTCTCGGTCAGTTCCTGCAGGAGAGATATTGAGATTGAAGCCTATCGTTACTGAGGAAACCCGAACAGCTCCCAAGGGATGAACGAGGAGAGAACAACCTCCTCATCCCTCCAGGTCTGGGTTGAGTTCACCAATGCAGTGCAGCACAGACACCTGCCGACACCCCGTGTGTTCTGGGGGTAAATACAGGACTTCACTTTCCAGCTCTCTGAACTATTAGCCAGTCTGCGAAATTTGATTATAAGCCAGGAAGAAAAAAGAAACAACGCACAAAGAGCATCAATTCATATGCAGAGCGGTAATTGCATATGTGCTGCTCAGAGACAGGCTTCCCTTCACATCTAATTAAAAATTTTTCTGTGAATTAATTGCTTGAAGAATGTTATTTTCTAAGCCAGAGGAATTAAGGTGAACACCCAGAAGTTGACGGACGCTTCCCAACTCTGCCGTACTGCGCCCTTTGCATCCTGCTTCGCCCTGATACCGCCGACAGCTCCAGCCCTCCCCCGACTCCTCCTGTCCTTGGGATCACCGCTGCTCTCCGCGGGCCGGAGGTGCCGCAGCCCGAGCAGCCCCTGCAGCCCCTACGGGAGGGCACTGCTCTGAGCTCAGCTTGGCCGGGACGGGAATGCCGATGCGATGCTCGCTGGCACCTGCAGCAGTGTTCGCCCCAAGCCTGAAACTTCCCCTCCCCCTCACCTCGTTCTCTTTTTCTCGCAGTCTTACTTCCCCAGTACCTCTGCACTGTCTTTGTCCCCTTATTGAGAAACCCCACCGAGTACCGCACGGCGGGGTTTCTTGCAGAGCCCTGCGCCCAGAGACCCCCGGGCGGATCCTTCCACGACCCCCGAGGGGCACAGACCCTATACCCGATCTCCTCGGTCCCCTCCGCTCCGCCGCCCCGTTCGGAGCGCTCCGTCGCCCCGTTCGGAGCGCTCCGTCCGTCTGAGCTCGGCCGGCTGTCCCCAAGGGCGGCCCCGGGGTCACGCTCTCATCGCTGCCGGCAGGGCGGGCAGCGGGCGGGGACGGCGTCCTCACGTTTTCGGGACCGCTTCACTTCCAACGGCCGAAGGGATGACGGCAGAAACTTGGTGACGGGCTGTGTGCCCGCGGCCGGGCGGGACGGCGCTGCGAGGGCAGAGCTGCGATCCGCTCGCGGCGCCCGGGAGCGGAGCAGCAGCCCGGCGAGAGCCGCTTCCCCACAGTCCCCGGGGCTCGGCGCGGCACTCACCTGGCAGCCCGAGGCAGAGCAGCAGGCTGTAGTAGACGACGGGCGCGTACCCCAAGCCACAGCCATAGCGGTGGTGCGGCACCAGGGAGCCGTTGTGGAGGTGGAGGTGGTTGTGCTCCATGGACCTGCTCTCCCCTTGGCCGCGCCACCGGCGCTCGCTCCGCCGCCCTGGCCGCGCCGCCCGCCCCTCGCACGCTCAG